>VWZO01004836.1:0-27236 GCA_013396975.1 Bucco capensis
TTTTGACCCACAAGGTTTCCACCAGCTTATCCGTATTGCCCCCCAGGGAGAGCTCAATACATTCCAAATGCTCTCTCACATAGAGAGCAACTCCACCTCCTCGCCCTGCCAGCCTATCTCTCCTAAATAGGACATAGCCATCCCTGACAGTGTTCCAGTCATATGAGCTGTCCCACCATGTCTCAGTGATTGCAATGAGATCCTGGTCCTGAGATTGCACATAGACCTCATTCTGTTTGTTCCCCATACTGGGTGCAATTGTGTACAGGCATTTAAGCGAGTAACCACTGCTAGAGTACTGCCTGTCTAGCACAACGCCTGAGGTAACAGAAGGGCTGGCACAACATCTCAGAAACATCTCAGGCTTGTTTCCCACAAGCCAGGTTTCCCCCCGCTCCCTGCTTCGAACCTAGTTTAAAGCATGGTTAATGAGCTCAGCCAATTCCCTTGGTAAACATCTGAGTAGATCACACAAAGAAGTGGTGGAATCTGGGAGAGTCAAGACCTGGCTTAACAGATCTAGAAAAATCCAATATAAAGCTCTGCCTTCAGTTGAAGTTTGAATCAGATAATCTCCAGAAGTCCCTTGCAGTCTAGAATTTTGTGATTCTGAAAATAGTCAATAACTGGTGGCCTCACTTATCTCACTGGTATTCACTCATGTAGCTTCTAAATGGAAGAAAAAAGTGTGCAAATCCTGAATTTCATTTTTTATAGGGTACTGTCTCATCATTGTGAAAATGTGGGAGCAAAAGTTAGCGTTAAGTTGGAACAGTAGAGAACCAGAATACAAATATCATTATACAACTGATATATATCCCAATGTTTTAAAGGGTACCGCAGTACACAGTGATGTTCAATGCAGATCTTTGCAAGGAAATGTTGTGTTTGTTTGTGTTTTGTATTTTAAAGTGCATTAGTTTTACTTCACCCAAAATGTTGTCTTAAGGAAAGAGGAGTAAAAAACTCCAGGCAAATTTAGTAGGACATGAGATAGGGAGACAGCTGCTTTAATAAGCCATTAGCCCCCTGGAATACAAAACGCATGCACCCTCTGCCCCAGCCCCATTATTTTTATACTAATATCTATCCAATCCCATTTTGCCACTTGTCTCAGTCCTGCCATGTTCTGCCTTCCGACACACCCCGTCAGGACTTGAGTCTGGAGTCTGAAGACCCTCTCTACTTCATCCTCTTCTGCCTCTTAACACATTCTTGGAGACCTTCCATAGTTCTTTATGTGAAGGTCCTTCTGTAATGTTTATGTTTCCTGGTGCTGGACTATGGTTGTTTTCCTACGGTCCTATCTTGAAAAGAAGACTAAGCAGCTAGCAAGGGAATAGGTTAGAATGTGTAAACATTAAGCTACTGAAGTTGCTATATAGAAATCCTAAATCTACAGTACTAATACTAGATATACAATAACTTCTAAAATCTACAAAATTTAAAGATCAAAATAAAAAACTCTGTGACATCAGTCCTCCCTTTTAGAGATTGGACAAACTCAATATCTTGTCCAGTGTCTACTACTTATACAAACAGTTGTTTTATCCAGGTCCAGTTTGGGAACCATGAAGTGAGTTTGTGGTGAATGTCTCCCAAACTCAATGAGACATCTTCGAGAGTTACCTGATGTAACTGGTTTCCTTCTGAATTGTAACAGCAACTGGTGTTTATGCCAATTATGGACCAGCTACTATTCTCATTGTCATTTGCTGGCATTCTAGTGCAAATCTAGCAGTCATTTTTGCAAAGGATTTTAGATACATTTTGGATTAGGGCCATATGCAATTTTGATTCCAAACTCTAATCATAGTTACCAACTGTGCAGATAACATTTACAGAAGAAACAGTCTAAGTCACATCTTCTTCATCAGTGTTAGGTTCTGATTTGCTAGTCGTTTCAGGAATTGAAGCTTTCTTAACTCTGGAGTAATGAAACCAGGGACCTCTGTCAGCAACTTTAATTGCAGTGAGGGAAGTCAACAGGACTTGGAATGGTCCTTTCCACTTGGCTCGCGGTGGATCATTGCCCCACCATTTAACACAGACCCAGTCTCCAGGCTGGAACTGATGAGCAGGAGTGTCCAGTCCTATAGGTCTAGATAACTTGATGAACTCCTGGAATTCTTGTAAAGTAGAGCCTAAAGCAATTAAATACTTTTGTAAATCGACTTTCCCCCTCATGTGAATGTCCCCTAGAATATGTGGAGCTTGGTATGGTCTTCCATACAATATTTCATAGGGACTCATGTTATCTCTTCGCCTTGGTTGTATACGAATCCTAAGAAGAGCCAGAGGCAAAGCCTGAACCCATGATATGGATGTTTCTTGACAAATTTTACCAATTTTCATTTTAAGAGTACCATTCATATGTTCGACCTTGCCACTGGCCTGAGATCTGTAGGGAGTATGCTGGTCCCAAACAATTCCTAGGACATGACAAACCTCCTTTGCTACTATTGCAACAAAATGTGTTCCTCTATCTGATGATTCCTTAGAGGAATCCAAACCTTGGAATTACATGGTTAAGTAAAGCTTTTACCACTTCCTTTGCTGTGTTAGTATGGCAGGGGTAAACCTCTGGCCATCCACTGAAAGTGTCAACCAGTACCAGTATGTACTTGCATCCTTTCACTGGGTGGTAACTCATCAAAATCTATTTGCCAATAATCTCCGGGAAAATTCCCAGCCTTTGTAACCCTAGTACCACTCTCTTGGTTGTATCAGGATTATTTTGCCTGCAGATTTCACATTTACTTACAATGGACTGCATGACTTCAGTCATACCTGTCCCCATTTCTACTTTCTTCAAGTGTTTTAGAAGGTTTTCCATTCCCCAGTAGGTAGCCTCATGTCCCTGCAGAGCTATCTCCCTAAGGATTGGAGGAGTGACCACAACCTGTCCTATAGGCGTAACAGCCCATCCACTTTCTTTGATTTCAGCATTAAGGGACTTAATTAGCTGGTGGTCTTTCTCATCATATTTTGGGGTAAACCTTGTCAAATCAATTTCTTTTTATGGTATTAATGCTGGGATACCTTTTTCTGCAGCCCCTTTTGCCGCCTGATGATTTCAAGATGATTTCCCAACTCAGGAGTTCATAGAATCGTAGAACAGTTACAGCTGGAAGAGACCTTGAAGATCATCCAGTCCAGCTTTTGTCCTAGCCCTATCAACCTGCTAAATAATGTCCCCCAATGCAACATCTCTTAAATACCTCCAGGGATGGTGATTTAACCNAGTACTGAGCCTTGTGGGAGCCCACTCGTGACCAGCTGCCAGTTGGATTTAACTCCATTGACCACAACTCTTTGGACTCGGCCATCTATCCAGTTTTTAACCCAGTGAAGCTCTAATAATCCTTAGTTAGCTATCCACAGACCACACTATCCTACAATTCCCAGGAGAGACTGCATCTCTCACATAGTGCTGGGCTCTGGGAGGTGACAAATGGCTTCTTTCCGGTCTGTGCTAAGCTGTCGATATCCTTGATAGTTCTCAAGCCCCAGGTAGATGACTACTTCTTTTGGAATATTTGCCTTCTATCTCAAGACTCTATAACCCACTTAGTCCCAAAAAGTTTAGAAGTCTTACAGTCCATTCGATGCACTGGTCCAGACTTTTGACAGTGATCAAAATGTCATCAACATATTGTAGGACAATTCCTTCTGGCTGTTGTCTTTTCCAGTCCTCCAGTTCCTTTGCCAGTTGGTTGCAAGTAGGGCTGTTCTTATACCCTTGGGGTAGAACTGTCCAGGTTGGTTGAGTTCTCCCTGTTTCAGGATTATTCCATTCAAAGGAAAAAAGCTTTTGACTGTCGTTATGAACGGGAATGCAGAAAAAGGCAACCTTAAGATCAAGTACAGTAAACCACTCTAAATCATCTGTGTGATCAGTAAAGTGTAGGGGTTGGCAACCACAGGGTGTATATCCTCTGTTATTTTGTTGCTTACCCTCAGATATTGGACTAATTGATAGCTTTTATCATCAGCCTTTTTTTACTGGTAGGATGGCAGTATTTTATTTGGAGTCACATTCTACCAATAATTTATATTTAAGAAACTTTTGATTTTGCGTGCCAATCATTTGCAGCTTTCTAATTTCAAAGAGTACGTTTTTTTCTTACTGGAGTTGCTCCTGGCTTGAGTATGATGCTTACAGGTTCTGCTAGTTTGGACCTTCCAGGACAATCACTGGCCCACACTATGGGGATGACAGCATTCTCAACCTCTGCCGGGATTTCTTCATGGGTTTCTTGTATGAAGAAGGTAGCTGCCTCGATATATTTAGTGTCAGAAATCAGTTCTCTATTTCCTGATACATTGGGATCCCATTTGGTGTCCTCTGAGGGAAAAATATCCCTTAGTTCCCCTGTGATGTTTCCAACTGCTCTAAGCAGCTCAGTTCCAGGCCAGGCAGCTCGCTTAACCATTTCCTTCTCCGTGGCATCTGGTATAGTATCNAAGTAGGGCTGTTCTTATACCCTTGGGGTAGAACTGTCCAGGTTGGTTGAGTTCTCCCTGTTTCAGGATTATTCCATTCAAAGNTCAACCTCTGCCGGGATTTCTTCATGGGTTTCTTGTATGAAGAAGGTAGCTGCCTCGATATATTTAGTGTCAGAAATCAGTTCTCTATTTCCTGATACATTGGGATCCCATTTTTTGTCCTCTGAGGGAAAAATATCCCTTAGTTCCCCTGTGATGTTTCCAACTGCTCTAAGCAGCTCAGTTCCAGGCCAGGCAGCTCGCTTAACCATTTCCTTCTCCGTGGCATCTGGTATAGTATCCATCATCACTTCCAAGTCATACTATACAAAATTAAAAGATCAAAATCATAAAGGTGTGGACCATGAGTCACTGACTGGTTGCTTCTGCACGACTCGTTTCACTGCATTACTTCTGTTTATTTCATGTATGATTTCTCTGCACCATCTTTCCATTATTTCTGATCATTTACTGACTTCATGAGACAGGTCCATGATGTCAAAAATTGTAAGGCAAAACAGGATAAACATCTGAGGATTTTGTACAATACAGAGTAGGGGAACAACTAGACAACAGACTTAAACTAAGATAGCAACAAAGGGGAGAATCTGTCACACTGCAGTTGTTAAAATGAGGAGCTCCTACACACAGGCTTGTGGACATCAAAAATGGAAATACTCTTCTATTGAAATCCTTTTTGAATGGCTATTAAACACTGTATGTAACTTTCTAGCTTAGAATATCTGTAAATAGCTGGTTGTCTGAAGGTTAGCAGGCATGGCAGAAGAGCCATTTCTTTGCTTTCCACACGTGTGTGCTTTCTGATCTGTCAATGCTGACACCTTCAACCATATGGGTGTTAGATATCATCCACCGTGACAATTCTTCTGTTCTTTAGTTGCATTCAGATGTTTGGAGAATCAGCTTTTTTTTTTTCATAAATCAGGAGCAGAAGACAATACCACAGCAATGTTTGAAAAAACATTAGTGGAAAGATTGGCCCTGGAATGCCTTTGTGGACTATATGTGAAGTTTTGTTATTCATGGATATATTAAGCAGATGCAAATATTTGCAAGTAATACACCATCATAAAAAGAACATCAATTTCTCACACTAATCAAGTTTGTTCATTCAAATAGGGAAATATGTGGCTTTGGTGATCTGCTAATTTGCTCAAATAACAAATAACTGAACAGCAAATGCTCAATTTCCAGTTGGCAAACAGTCCTAAAATACTTGCACAAACTTTTTGCTGTGGAATGAGAACAATGCCTAAACTTGATGGGCAGATGAGGAAGCAAAGTGCACTTTGGCAAAATTCTCTAATCTGAGTAACTTGTTTCCTTGTGTGTCCCAGTGTGTCCTTTATGGCTGTGAAGTAAATATAATGTTTCTGTCTTTGTGTAGTTACTCTATCTTCTTGATCTCAAAGGCCTCCATTTGGATACATGGGGCATATGGAAATATGTGGAGGGATTAAATCTCCTTGGCTGGGTTTAGACTATGTTAGAAGAACCTATGCAGCAAAAAATTTAGGTTTTGTTTGGTTTCTGATTTTGTTGCAGGCAAAGGGAGGAGCTGAGAATGGGTATGAAACCTGAAATATAGCGTAAGAGTTACTTAAGCAAATTTGTACTTTTTTCTTTGAAGTGCTTTAGTGAAATTTTCTTTCTGGAGGAAAGCAGTCAGACTTAGTCTTCTTACATCAGTGTATGTGTTGTGATAATAAAAATGGCTATGTGCAATGTCAAGTATTCACTATTACGGTCTTTATATTTCTGCCTAAGTTGTTAAATGTACTGTGTAAAACATTGTTTTTATTTGGTTTGCGTGGTTGGTTTTTTCAGAGAATTTGATTTCTTGTGGTTTCTGTTACTTGAATTAGTTGTGTTTATTATCAAGTCCTCAGATGGGCTATAGATGACTGTACTAGTGCCTGCCTTGGTGCTAATTTTATTGTCTGACCAATACTTCTTTTTTTTTGTTTCATAATTAGGGACAAGATCAGATTTGTATACAGGAGTTTAATTAAGAAGTAAGGTAATACATATCTCTTTCCCTGTGTGTCATTGATTCAAATTCTGTTCACATGGATAGTGACAAATTGCCAACTATAAAATAAGCAGGTACTTTCAGTCAGAACAGTTTTAATATAAAATTTAGAACCACTACTTGACTCAGCAGACTGAGACTTGAATGTCAGTTAATTTACATTTCCATCAGTGAGTTTGTCCCCTAGTACCAAGGTTGCATTATTATTTTACAGAGGCACAATTTCAAACTCTTGAGGTATTAATGACACTGAAATCCACCTTAATGTGAGTATTTTTGGATAAAACCTTCTGTGATTTAAAGCATGAGTCAACAGGATGGATAAAACCTGTCCCAGCTGCTTGGAAACTGGGCACTGCTAACACAAAAAAGTGTAGCCAATATCATAGTAGGGTACTGTAATCTACCACTGGATTTTCTCTAGATGCAATTTTAGAACTGGAGCAAAAATTCCATTTTATAGTGGTTCATGACAGTTTTGGGTTTGTTTTTGTTTTTGTTTTCCCATCTAGACCTCCACCTGTGTTTCTCAAAGATTAGGCTGTATTCTCTAGGCATCCAACTTGATGTCATTTGCTCTATACTTTTGGTTAAGCATTTTCTTTCAAAATCACAGTCTCTATAGTTCATTATTATTTATTATTCTGTCTACCAGCTACATTTAACCTGCTTCGACATACAGCCTTGTCAAGTAGCCAGAGGGCTACTTGAAGTCTCCAAAACTGTTCTGTGCATTGAGTGTTTTCTGAACACTTTGTTGAGCTGTTTCATTTGTGGCCATAATGCATTTAAAACTGGATATGTTTTCACTCATTTATTTTGCCTCATCTGCTCTGAATGACTGACCCAGTTTGTTAACAGTTGTATAAATTCATTGCACAGGTTCTGATTATGATTAATTTTTTCCTCCTGATGCTCAAATGACTTTTTTGAAGGCTTGGGGTGTTGTTTGGGGTTTTTTCCTAAGTTAAGATTTTTTGGTTTCTACCATGGCTGTGGGTATTAAATGATCTGCTTTAAAGGGTGTTAATAGCATTATTAGGTACAGGGCAGAAATTCCCACAGTTTCACTGCATTAAGCTGTATGTGGGGCAAGACCAAAAACATGATGTCTTTTTAGGATGGGTTGCAAGTTATCTAAGACAAGTAAACTCTTCTTGGAGTATACTTGTTCCTCCTACTACTGTTATTATCCCAAAGGTTTTAAGTAGTATTATCTTATATTTTTAGAGATGTATCTGAAGAGTCTTGTTTCTTAAACAGAAGAGTTGTGGATTTTAGCCACCTTGGATGACACAATTTAGAAAATTCTGTGATATATTGAAGACTGCCAGGCTTCCTTAAGGCTGATTTGTCTAAAAGACCAATTGCAAGTGTCACATTATTCTGTAGAACAATTCAGAAGTTCAACATATGTTTCACTTTTTAGGCTCTTTGGCTTTCATAAAATGATATGTTGAAATACAAAATATGAATCAAATAACATTCTCATATTAAGTAAGAGCTCAAGTTCTGGCATTTTTTTCTTTCTTCTCTCCCTCTGCTATAATTACAAATTTCTACCAAACAGATGGACATATATTAACAGATGAAATATGAAGATCAACTTAGTCCTGAGTCAAGTTGTTCCTACCGTTAAATTAGCTACATTTCCTGCTGTTTTAAAATGTGTTAAATTCCAAATGTTATCTCAACAGATTAGACTGCAATGAACTAAAAATATATGTTTACACCTTTCCCAAAGTAAGCATCAAGATTCTATTGCTCAAAATCTTGGAAGCACCTATGAGGATTGCTTCAGAAGGAAGACAACTTCAGGGTCTCTGGTTCTGTTGGTGCTCCTTGCTGTTGTGTAAAACCTTTTGGACAACCTCTGCAGCTTGCTGTCAAATTGCTCCTAATCATGTTATGTAACTATTAATTTGAGAAAGACAGGAAACTTTCTTTCCCCCTTCTCTTACAGTAAATACTAAACACTACATACACAAATCTTTTCTAGACTTCTGTAGCAGGGCGCTCTGCCTAGGTCAGGGTTAACAGCTCAAACTTTGACCTTCTGCAAGTGTTATCAGTAAGGGAGAAGGGAGGATAAGGCTGTTTTTTTCGTCGACAAACGCTAGGATTAGCCTGACTCCACAAACTCCAGAGCATGTCTGGCAGACACTGAAAGTCATTGTTACATGACTGACAAAGTAATTAACACTGATAACATTCCTGAAGCTGCGGAGATGAAATTCATTAGCTGACACATCTAGCCCATTAACATATGACTGACAGTCAACTGCTTTATACTACAAAAGCCCAGTTCCACTTGTCAACTATAGGAGTATCTGATACACCTACCCTGAGGTGTGCAGATATTTCTCCCTTGGAGAGGACACTCCCCAAGGTAACCCTTTGAGGCTGAGAGAAAGAGATTTCCCCACGGTCGTTAGGGTGGGTGAGTGATATGAATCTCTACTTAAATATATCTTACTAGCTTTAATAATGTTGCTTGAGTCTTGTTTCAAAGGAACCATACACTGTATTAGTAAACAGTAGCTGTCTACTCCTTGTAGTAACTAATTCTGATTAATACCTTTCTTTCTGCTTTCTCTTCAATAAATAGTGTATTTATAAATATAAACTTGGTTTGCCATCATTGATCTTGCAGGACAAAGTGGTATATGTAAAGCGTTGACAAAGTCTGGGACTAGGATTGGACTCAGCTGCACCTAGGCTCGTCTCTGAGAAGGAGTTTAGAAAGCAAGGGAGATCATTTCCATGCCTCATGACCCAGCAGGAGAGTTCCCTTTATAAACTGTGTCCAAAGCAACCAATTCAGTACACTACAACTTCTTAGCAGCAAAGGTAGGAATGAATCCTTCTTCCTTGCTCTTACCTTCCTAAGGAGTAGAATTGATGTGGAAGGTGGATGAAAAGAGGGGAGGGGGAAGCTTGGCTCACAGGGTTGTTTTTCTGGGAGCAGTGAGTGTCAATGGGACAAGTTAATTATTTTCTTATCACAGAAGAAGTAGTTTGCAGCGGATCCAGTTGCCAGTTCACTCATGCAGTCACTGAAGCTGTTACCATTTTGCTGCCCATAGTGGTGCAGACAGGCACCTTACTTTGGCTGCAGGCATGAACTGGCTTCAGAGATAAGCCGACGTACAATTTTTCATAAAACTTTCTTAGGATAGCCTGCAAGGGTTGGTGTTAGCAGCAGCCCTAGTCAAACATGTTTGCTATGGCTGCTGCCTTGAAGATCAGAGCAGTAGGTGACTTCTCTACCACCCCACATTAAGCTAGTCATGCTTGTAACTGTGATACAGCTGCATCCCTAGTCTATTCCCCAGCTTTCTTCCACAGAGTTAAACTTATTCTCATATGGTTTTAGTTTTCAGTTTTTAAAATATTAATCTGCATATAAACCTCATAAAATTTGCCTTTTATATCTAAGTTAGAGTTAGTCTTCTTTCGTGAATGTATCCTGCAACCAAAAGATTGAATCTTACATGGAACCTATTGTGGGCAGTACCACTCTGTGCTTGTTCTCCTTCTTACTTATTTCACAAATATCTACTGCTGTCAAACATTAAATATTGAGCTAGATTGACCTCTAGTATGACTTTGTGTTGCAGTACAAAATGTTAGTGTATGGAAAAAGAGCTCTAGGTTTGATTATCAGCCATAAAATACTGAATCCATTGCAAAATGGATGCAATATAATTGATATTATAAATACTTATACAAGGTATGAAGTCAGATTAGATACTCTAGTTAAATTAGAGTTTCCTAACATGGAAAAAATAACAGTTATGGAAACAGCATTTTTTTCTTTATTAAACTGAATGAAAAGACAACTGCAATGTCAAGATTGATCTGTTAAAGGAATTGTCTAAATTATAGTCTGGCTCAGGTAACTGACTCCTCTGGAAGAATAGAAATCTTTAAGCAGATAGCTGACCCAGGTTCTTAAACTCTTATTTCTTATTCTGTAGTTTGTTATGAAAGACTAGTAGGTAACCTGAAAAGAAAGGAGAGACTCAGACAAAGTAACCGTAAGGCAAATGGGGCTGCAGAACACCTAAGTCTTATTAGTATTGATGTGTTTCCTGCCTCAATTTCAGGTGTTGCACATATAGTTGGCATGTACTATTAAATATATATTAGATAGTATCAATTGGATGGTCTGCTAACCTTCATACACAGTAAGGAAAAAACCAAAACCTTTGAAAAAAATGATCTGTACATATAGTTCATTTCACAGTTAATAACTGCAGTATTCACATGTATGCATTTTAAACTACTCATAAATGCAATCTTGGCTGTAGCAGGTTGACCATAAACTATTGAGCTTAATAAAGACAGGTTCAAGCTGTAACTTTCAAGTTCTTGATTTCTTACATAAATGTCTTTTTTCAAACAATATCGCTTTTCTGATATTATTTGGTATCCCCAATTACATGACAGAAATATGAGTCTTCAAAATATTGAATTATACTGTGAAATTTCATCATCTGAACTTGTCTGATTTCTTACACCATTAAGACAGTAAGATACATGACAAGATTTCCACCCCTATGTTACAAAATATATAAGTTAATAGCTGTAGATGGAGGTGGCAATGCTTCCTATCAGCTCACCTAGTGCGTGGAACTAGTTCAAGACTGTATGCCTTTGACCATGTAGTTTTCCTGTGTAGGTGGAAAGCAATAGCACTTGCTTTAGTAAACAACAGCTGTAAAGAAGCTTTATAGATACTAATACTAAGGCAACCAGAGCCACTGTTTGTGCAATAAAACTAAAGAATTTTGAACACAGGACTGTGAATCACTTATTTCTTGTGATGTATGTACATCCATCTGATTCGTGATGAGATGATAAAATATGACCTTCCCTTGTATAACCACAGGCTATATGTAATGTTATACATTTGGGTGTGTCTCAGTGAGCCGACAGGGGCTGTGTCGGAGAGGGAATGTCTGGAGTGCCTGAAACCGAGGTTACCCCAAGGGCAAATGTCTGAACCAAGGAAGTTAGCTGACAGACCCCCTGCTGCTGCTGGAGTCACCGCTCGCTCTTCACCACCACACCCCGTACCAGGGAAAAGGGCATGAAAAATTACTGGAAGAACATGCCCATTCATGGAAAACTATAAAAACTGGACCACTTGAGACCTTTTTGTGCACGTGTGGGAGGACAGGTAGGGTCCCCCCCGTGTACCACAGTGCTGTTTTGTTTGCCTCAATTCACTTTAATAAATTGAAATTTATTATGAATAATTATCAAATTTCTCTCCCTCTTTTCCACACCTTAGCTTAAATAGTATAAAAAAGTTTTAATATCCCTATGGAAAAGAGTATTTGAAACTGTATGAAACTGACAAACAACTCCACTCTGTTCTTGAGTTCACAATTAAGCACCCTGCTGTCTGTTGCCATACTCTAGTCAGGACCTTTTTTTCACTTGTGTCCAAATGAAATTATCTGTAGGAGTACAGTCTCATTTTAACATGCTAAGAATACCTTTAAGGGAAGGATGCTAGCTACTGAAACAGCAACACCTTTTGTTGTAACTGAGTATTGTTCCAATTTGATTCTTGCTGCCTGAAATGAAATAGTATCTCAACAAAAAAGTATGGAGTCTAGACAAGTGGAAAAGACCTAGTCATGTACCCCAGAGTGCTGGTCCCTTCAATAAGAGGGAATTTAATGAAAAAAAAAAAAAGCAACATTTCTTGTCTTGGACTTCTTCTGTGTACTAATGCCTCAGTGCCCTGTTTCTGGTAAATGTTAAATTCTGCTAGACACTGAAGTGCAAATATCTGTCTTTCTGTGAAAAACAGCCATATTTCTTCCTTGCTGAATTCACAGCATTCACTTTTCTCCCTTAATTTGGCAGTTATGCACTTGCTCGAGCTTTGTAGCTGGGAACAAACAAAGCATCTTGCCAATAACAGATGGTAGTGAATGGAAATATGGAATGTATTTGATTGAATCATTTGTTCATTAGTAACAGTTTGGATAGAATTATTTTTGGCTCAAGCATATCCCTTGGGAATCTAGTTTCATTTGCATATTTTTCACTAAATTCTCCTGAGTTCCTGTTAAAAACAAGATTATGAACACAAGAAAAGACAACCACATTCAGTCTTATGAGACAGCTGTTTTTGGATGGACTGTGGGAATGCTTACCTTCTGTTTCTTGACAGTATAGATACCCTGAATTAATTATTCTGTATCAAAAGAACGACTAGAGGCATTGATCATACTTGATGATGTTTGTGAAATCCCTAGGAGACAAGTTACTTCACAGTGAAGATACAGGAGTGTCATGCAGTCTTTTTTCAGAAACAGTGAGGGTTTCAAAACTCTGAAGCAATGAAGTTAAGCTTTATTCACATCTTCAGTGTATAATGAATAAAAGATGCATTCTGGGTCACTGCTTTTTAACTTACAAAAAAAGAAAAAAATAAGAAACATCAATACTGTATGATTGCCAAAAATAGCTGATTCTCCCATCTGCTACAGACAGGCTGAATTAGAGCCGTGTGAATCTTGCCAGCTCAGTTTTTATTTCAATAACAGCTCCTGTACTAACTGAGCAACTCTGAAAGTAGCAAATCAGTAAGCAGATAGGAAAATGTAACAGAGGGGTAGTAATTCCTCCAATTACCAATTTGTAGTGAAATGCTACAAATACCCCAGTTTTCCCTCCCTATTTCAGCTGAATCAAAGAGATATTGAGCACTGTCATTTTCATCTCCTTCCTTTTTTTTTCCTTCATTTTGTCCATCTGTTATATTTTCTGCTGTTGTAAAATAGCAAAGTCACAAAAAGGAGATATATTTTGCACACGGGTTGTGAGATTAGTGTTTTTTTCCAATTTCATGTCACAGTGGTTTCAGTTAATCTTTGGCATAAAGTGTGTTTTGCTGCTATAAACAGTCTTTTAGGTTAAGACATTTCTGGAGCAGATCATGCTGTTAATGGATGTCATCTTCATGGAAATAGTTTGCTTTGGTTATGGGCCATCACCATGAAGAACCTTGAAAACTTGGGACTTCTAAAGGAGCATTTTATGTCATATTATAAGAGGGAACAGGGTTCTGAATCACTGAAGTGCTATTATTAATGATGAGAATATGCATTGACATGTTTTGTACTACATATTATTGGTACATGGGAATTTGGGGGTATTTGCACAAACGGCAACCAGTTGTCCAGACCAAGTTTTTTTGGTATGATGCTTGCTCCAGTGTTATTTCTCTTTCTGTGCTGTTGTACAATGCGTGAAAACCAGACTTCAAGAATTAAGGTCAGCAATATAAAGCTACCTTTAAGTTTTCAATACCTCTCTAACCACATAGAGGAGATCAACTTACACCAACTTACACTAGAACAATTGTTATGCATATCAGGAAATAAAAGAGTTTGCTAAGAGATCAACTGCACACTAGGAATATTTAAGTGCTTGCGTCTTTTGTGTCTTCTAACAGTATACATGTCAGAACTGCTTGGGGTTTATGATAGTAATTGCTTAGGAAAAATTACTAATAGGTCATAACACTTCACATATTTATTTGTAATATGGATGTGTTAAGGATAAGGATAACACATAAGGATGTGTTAGGCTGACTCAGAAGCTAAGCTGTTTATTTGCAAATGTATTCTATTATTATGAAAAAGATCTAGTTTATCAAAACACAGTAAAATCATAGTAGCCTTGCAGTAGGCTCTCTAGGAGAAGAAAAATAGATGCAGAGACTACTTGAATCTTATTAACACCAATTTGATATAGCGCTATGTCAGTGTTCCTTAAAGCTGGAAAAATAGTTCCTTAAAGCTGGAAAATAGGAATATTGCTGGATCTTGTACTAACAAACAAGGAGGGACTCATTGAGGATGTGAAGATAGGGGGCACCCTTGGCTGTAGTGACCATGAGTTGGTGGAGTTCAGGATTGTGGGCAGTAGGCACAGGGACAAGAGCAGGATCGCTACCCTGGACTTCAGAAAGGCCAACTTTAGCCTTCTCAGGGAACTGCTTGATAGAGTCCCGTGGGACAGGGCTCTAGAAGGTAAGGGTGCCCAAGCAAGCTGGCTAGTATTCAAGTGCCTTTTCCTCCAGTTTCAAGATCAGTGCATCCCAAGGAGTAGGAAATCAAGTAAGAGAGTTAGGAGACCTGTATGGTTGAGCAGAGAGCTACAGGATAAACACAGGCATAAGAAGGAAATATATAGTACATGGAAGGATGGGCAAGCCACTTGGGAAGAATATAGGGACATTGTCAGATGGTGCAGGGATGCGACAGGGAAAGCTAAGGCCTCCTTAGAACTTAAGGTGGAAAGGGAGGTCAAGGATAACAAGAAGAGATTTTTCAAGTACACTGGAAGCAAAAGGAAGTCTAGAGGTAGTGTGGGCCCTTTGAGGAATGAAATGGGTGCACTGGTGACCGAGGATACAGAGAAGGCAGAGTTACTCAATGCCACCTTCACCTCGGTCTTTACTGCTAACATCAACTACCAGGAGTCCCAGAAGTTCAAAACTGCANATCGGTGGAGCAGAGTCTAACTGGAGGCCTGTGAGTAGTGGTGTCCCCCAAGGGTCAGTGCTGGGTCCAGTACTGTTCAATATATTTATCAATGATCTGGGTGAAGAAGTAGAATGTACCTCAACAAGTTTCCAGGTGATACCAAGCTTGACAGAGTGGCTGGCACCCCAGAAAGCTGTGCTGCCATCCAGTGTGACCTGGACAGGTTAGAGACATGGGCAGGGAGAAACTTAATGCAATTTATCAAGGGTAAATATAATGTACTGCATCTGGGGTAGAACAACCCCATGTATCAGTTCACACTAGGAACTGATCTGTTGGAGAACAGCCCTGGGGAAAAAGATCTAGGAGTCCTGGTGGATAGGAGGATGACCATGCGTCAGCAATGTACCCTTCTGGCCAAGAGGGCCATTGGCATCCTAGGACGTGTCAAGAAGAGCATGGCCAGCAGATCCAGAGAGGTTATTCTCCCCCTCTACTCTGCCCTAGTGAGGCCCCACCTGGAATATTGTGTCCTGTTCTGGGCCCCCCAGCTCAAGAAGGATAGGGAGCTGCTGGAGAGAGTCCAGCACAGGGCCGCCAAGATTATTAAAGGAGTGGAGCATCTGCCCTGCAATTACAGGCTGAGAGAGCTGAGTCTCTTCAGCCTGGAGAAGAGGAGACTGAGAGGGGACCTCATTAATGTTTATAAATATGTTAAGGGTGTCAGGGGGAGAGAACCAGGCTCTTCTCAATGTCATCCAATGTTAGGGCAAGAGGGAATGGGAGCAACTTGGACCACAGGAGGTTTAGTATTAACATATGGAAAAAACTTTTTTACAGTGAGGATGACGGAGCACTGGAACAGGCTGCCCAGGAGGGCTGTTGAGTGTCGTTCTCTGGAGACATCAAGACCCGCCTGGATGCATTCCTGTATGATCTCATCTAGGTGATCCTGCTCTGGCAGGGGGGTTGGACTAGATGATCTTTCTAGGTCCCTTCCAACCCCTAACATTCTATGATTCTCTGTTGTCAAGCCCTTAACTTCTATAGTGGTCTAGAACAAGCTAGACTGTATCCTGCACTACACAGAGTCTAATCTGTATAAGTTTTGCTGAACTTGTTCCTCAGAGATATGGCATGTAGGTTTATGGTTATTCTGTCATTTATCATCAGAACGTCACTAGATAAACTTAACTTGAGAGAACAAATAACCAGAGTTTGGGCATTGGAATTGCTGCACAGAGCTATGTGTAAAAATAAAATCTTACTGAAAATAATGTGAAAGACTCATTCTTAAATACTGGTGGGGATGCATCTTGTCCCATGTAATCTAGCTTTTGGGTAGCATTTTTTAAAATATTTTTGGAAGAAGGAAATATCTAATTAGAGCTTGCACTGAAGTTTGAGTCACAGATTGTAACTCCACACTGAGTGACTTTGTGACAAAAGGCCAGCCTGTGGGCCATCTTCTGAACGGCAAACTCATCTTAAGATTATTATTCATTAATAGCTAAAATTCTGAAGTTACAATTACAAACAAGTGGTAAATTGAACCTCTTACTAATTAAAGAATGATTTTGTACTGAATTAATGGTGGATTCTCACTAACGTTTAACTGAGTGATAAGGAAGATATTTTACTTAAGGTTGCCTTATCCTATTCACTGAGACATCTTGCCTCGTGTCTAAAGTAATATTTAACTTCTCAGTTGCCACACTAGCCTTCAGAAGGTGTACATTTTGATCGTAATTACCATGTATCCTTTTCCTATGATGCGCTGAAATACATAATAAACTAAGTACATTACTTGATCCAGTAATATGCACTTATCTTAACTCAAGTGTATATTCCCTTGGAAGTCTTCTGTTGTGACAAAAAGCTGCCTTCATCTGCCTTCATCTGCTCAGTCCTGCTCATATTGCACAGGAAAAGGAACCTGGCTCATTAAAGTGTATTTTTTCATCTGTATGTAAATGCTGTATTTTCAGGATCTGAAAATACAAGAAATTATTCAAAGCTGTCAGCTGGGGGAATGACTGTCTGATTTAATTGGTTTCTTCCATGTCTAACTCTGAAGATTTCATAAGTACAGATGAAAGTAAGAAGTATGCAAAAATGTATTTTACACTCTTGTCTTGATACTTTTCAGTCAAGGGCATAGATATTTCGTAATTGTGGCAACTGAAGAACAGATATATTAATCAAGACCTTATGGACAGAGTGAAGGAAAAAGAAGACTACCTCTGTCTCTTTTTCCCCACCTCTGTTTTTATTTGCTTCACACCTTTACTTTCTATTAGGTCTAACTTCCAGCTACCATTTTAAAGTACAATAAGGCTTTCTTATATGAACACCAGTGCAAAAAATTGATCACTTTTATACTCTAAGGCATAACCTTAGTAAAGAATGTCATCACTATGCAGCTTTTAGATGTAAGAACAATTTTCCTACTCTTAAGAGGATTGCTGACAAGTTTGAGAAGAACAGATACCCTAGTAATTCCATCTTAGTAAACTATCATCTATCCCTTATAGTCATCCACCTTAGAGATGTTTTGAGCATATTTATTCTGTCATCCCAATGAATAAAGCAGACAGATACAGACTTGTCATGAAAGTAATCCCTTATTTTGGCTTGAGGGCAGCGTCTCCACACAATTCATGCATTGGCAGTTACTGGAGAAGCACACTGTTTGATGCAAGGAGCCTGAAAGAACCTGTCACTCACTTTAAAGAAAATTAAGAAGATATGACTTCTTTTATTTTATTGGTGATTAGTACTGTATGCATTTATGTTAGAGGGTCTTTGCTTTAATTGCCTGTGTCTCACTATGGATTACAAGTCAGACTAATTATCTTTATGGAGTCATTGTCCTTCACAGGGAAAAAAAAATCCTGTTCATTTTGTGAGTTTTATTACTTCAGGGTATTGTAAATCAGGCTGCATGAATCTTGTTTTCTGTTCTCTTGATACTTGCTTACAGTAGAGATGGAATAATGCTTTCCATATTTGAAACTGGATGCATGTCCCTAACACCTGTCTTATTCAACTACTTTTGAACATACTGTAACTTCTCTTTTGTCATTTGTTTTATTTGTATGTGGAAGATAGAGTTTTCTTGGACAGCAGTGTCTTTTCTGACAGCATCATAGAGAATGCAGTCAGTATGTTCACTACAGAATTTATTTTTCACTATCATGTCTCCAGCAGTATGTTCTCTCTCTGCATCATGCTGAGAGATACACATTTTTCAAAAGGAATTGTGCCATTGCACACTGTGTGTGACACTGTCATTTCTATCCAAATGGGAATTACAACTGCAAATATGACCAGTGTTTTAACACCCAAAGACTGCATAAGGCACCATGTAGAAAGAATGTGCTAAGTTGGCAGATACCTCAGTAATTTTCCATGTTAAATATTTTCTTTCTTTTTTTTTTCATATAGAATTCCTTCACTGTTAAGCTTACCTGCAATTCTGCTTTTAATTCTGCTTAAATGTACTTACATCTTTATGTGTGGCTAGATTCTCATTATGTTATGTAATTGTAAACAGTCTATTCCATTTGTAGGTGTCTTTAAAGCAACCAACTCCCTCCATTTTTAAAACCTAAAAGCTGTCATAGATATCTTGAAATAGTGTTTATTTATATGTGAATTAATTATGGATTTCTATATAAAAATATCAACAAAACAAAGTAAAATTTCTGGGAGTTATGTAATAATTACTATGACAACCTCAAAGATTTTGAAGCACAGCAGAGAAAACTTCAAATATTAAGCTTCGCCACCTAGACTTCAGAGCCGTAATTATTATCATGATCTTTCTCTGCTGTCAAAAGAGGGAAAAAAGAACAGAGGATCTGTCTCCTCTTTGTTTCACCAAAAAAGAAGTTGACAGACTGATGAAACCTCCTGATTAGGTTTATTTTATGTGTGGTACTTTCTGTGGCATGTACAGTTCTTACTAATTTTTTTTTTCCTTTTGCATGCCATCTGCATCTCAGAAAAGCTATCTAGCATTTGTTGTCTACATAAATATTAAATTTTATAGGCTATTGCAGAACTGTATTCTCTTAGAACTGTGATTTAATATACCATCAGCTTTTTTTCCACAGAATAAATATTTTTTTCTTCTTCAATGCAACAAACTTACTATGAAACTGTGGGAGCACCAAGTGTTTGCGTACCATTTGTCAAAAAAAGAAAAGGAAAATAATGCATTTGATTTCAGCTGTCTTGCTAATCAGGAAAAATTGTAGCACTCCTTTCCAGGACATTGCATACAGTGAGAGAACCCTACTCTTCATCATCATCTGTGCTGTCTTCTAGAGATTTCTGAGATACAGGGCAAAATATCCACTCTGGTCTAGTGCGAATGTGTCCCCCTTTTAAGGGGGTACTATTCAAAGGTCTTGTTCATAAAGTAATGTTCAGTCATTGTAATCTCAGATTTTCCCCCCTAAAAACAAGAGCAACACAAACCTTCCGGCTGTGCAGAAATCCTTTTATGTGCAAGTCAAGTATAATTAATTAATATAGTTTGGATACTTCACTTGGGAAAGGGTGAGCATAATCCTCCTTCTCCACCTCCTCACACACCAAACTGGGACAGTAAACACCTGAGCTGTACTGCTCTGTGTACTCCTTCATCATCCCTCAGGAGAGATCATTGTGGTGTTCACATCTCTAAGCAGAAAAAAGTGAATAAATACAACAACACAGTGATGGGAACAGCCAGTTTTCATAAATGCTTCTTTTAGATCACAGTGTTCTTTCTACTTCTGAGAATAGAGGGGGACAATAAGGAGCTATTATTTTTAGGGACCTGTACAACTTGCACACTCTAATGGCCTTAAATAGCATATGGAAAATGGGAAGAGATTTTCTGCCATAGAATGTTTTGAGCTCAGAGAGATTTAGTCAGTACTACATTATCAGAACTGTCTAGACTACTGAAAAACAGCAGAGTATCTAGTATGGAATCACTTGACAGAAAAGTTGGAGATGCAATAGATTACCTGGGATGTTACCTTGCAAGGTATTGACTTGCAACCGGCAGGATGTTTCACATTCCCACCTCCCAAGCAGGGTTCATATAACACTGAGATGTAAAGCCTCATTAAAGTTGTGAAGTTAAAATTCTTACTAGGACTAAAACCCTACCAAGTTGCCTAGAGCTTCCTAGTAAATCAGTTTTGGACTGCCTTAATATACTAACTGACATGATGCTGTAATTCACTTGAGCTAAATGACTAATTTGCAAGGCTTAGAATGTGCTACAGTATCATGATTATGAAGGCTTAAGCTCTTCTTTCACACAAAAAATGCAAAGAGGTAGAGACAACTATTAAAAAAATTTTACCACTATGTTCTGTAAATATTTCTGAAAACATTCATTCAAGAACAGTGTGAGTATGAGTAGACTTCCTACAATACTTGAAAACTGCTGAGTGATGGTGAGTCTCTGTATTGCTGTTTTCAAGAACCTAGAAATACCCTGCAGTCCATATGTACAGAACTTCAAAAGAATTTTATTTAATGAGCACCTCATGGGATAACAGGTAAGGAACGTTATATGCAGATTAAAGTGCAGTTTCCTGTAGGAATTGTGATGTATTCTTGATTTAATACTGAAATTCTGAGAGAGTTTGTTCCTTTCCTGCAGGTCTCAGATTCACTGAGTGAGTTTCAATTGCCTGCCTTGCTGCAAAGCTCATGTCTACGGTACAGCACACATGAAAGATGAAATCGTTCCCTAGCCCTCACTTGAGCACTCCCATTCACATGTGAAACACAATAGTCTTGCCTTGCCCAGGTTATTTTTTAATGAATTTTGATATTCACTAGTTTTGTGCTACAGCAATTGGTGCATCAGCTACATTTAGCTACAAATGAACCCCAATGTTTATCGTTCTTCCTATCTCAATTCCATAACTGGGGAGAGTAGCACTGACAGCCTTCCTGAATTCAGAGCATTGTTTCTTAAATGGTAAGAACAAAGCTTTCAGAGAAGCAAATATATGACAGCCATGGTAGGGATTCTCATACCTGAAGTGACAGTAGCATTTGAGCTGTTCTGAAGTTCAGGTGTCTCTGTAGAGATCTGGCAGCCACAGTTGCTGTGGATGTCTTGCAGCACTGCTGCTAAGGGAATACTTGCCAGCACAGCCATGGTCTTTGGCCTCCTTGGACCAAAACCAATTCTTCAGACTAAGGAAAGCGCTTAGTTATAACATTTACTCTTTGATATTTAGTAAGTATGTTTGGGATTATTTTCTCAAGTTCTTTCTGAAGTAAACCAGTCTAGTGCACCACAACCATCCAGATAACTGTCAGCATACAATATGTATACATATTTACCAAGAATGCACAATGTTACTTTTTAATCTAATGATCTGTCAAGTACTGAAGAAAACAAAGAGTCTTTGGGGTTATCTCATGCTGTTGCTAGGTGTAGCTATATGGATCAGAGGCAAAATGTCAGCACTCCTCTGTCAAGAGTCTCTGAGGTGAATGTAGGAAGAGAAACATTGAGAATCATACGCAGGTGGCAATCAGGAGCTTAGATTTCTTTCATCAGCTGTCTGCTGCTGCGATTATGATGACCTTTCAAGTTTATGGAACATACTGAAAGAGGTATTTGGAAAAACCACATGAGCATTCCAAAATTGAATACTTGGAATATGAAGAATAAACATTTGTTACACATTGTTACAATGCTTGGTTTTGTTTTTTTTACTGTCTGACTAAGAGTACATAACAGGAAGAGGCTTTAAAGAAGTTGGAAAAAAATGCAAAGACAACCATGTGTCTCATTTTTCACATAATTGCTGCAATTAAACATTCAGACTGGACAGTTGCACACAAAGTAACTGTAATCAGCTGCTTGCGTGCCCTATAAGCAGCTAGCTCCTCTCTTCTTGCAGTCATAGTAAATCCACATGTAAACGAATCCATCATTTTCTTTTAAAAAGATCAAGAGGTAGCTATTAGAACTGTGCTGATTTCTCTACTACGCAAATACGCTGAGGTCAGAACTATGAGCTTGTAGGATCCTACTAAGCTTGTAGAATCAAGGTGCATATACATAACTTTCTCCAGGGCAGACTCGGACAACACTACTACATCTCAGACCACAAAATGCCATTGTTTCCATTACAAAATAGGTATAGAAGAACTTGTAATTTTTTGTTGTGATTCCTTCAAGACTACTCAAATTCTGCCTGTGTTAGAGAGGACAGCTGACAAAATTGTCTGTGCTCTGAAGACTCTAAGTATTCCCCAAGCATCTACATGTACTATGTAGAGAAACCTGCCTCTAAGTCCTGAAGCATTTAAGTATGTCATGTGGATTTTGCCTCTTCTTGTAAAGAAATACCTGGCCCAAACCACAGGCACTATTGCTTTTTTGAAGTAGAAAAGCCTGTGTGGCTGTAAGAGTAGATACAAAAGGGAAAAATAAAACTTGCTGGTGATTTGCAAGGTAATAGTAAGTCCAAGAAAGATAATCTGGTCTGAAATTTTTAACTGAAGTAGAGATGGAAACGGAGTTTTCAACTTTTAAACTATACTGCCTTTGAGTAGCCTGTTTGCTGGAATGTTTCAGCCGTCCAAATGAGTTGAAACTGCCTTCTAAATGTTTATTGCTTAATAGATATTCTTAAAATTAAGATGCTTGGGTTTTTTAACAGCAAATAGTTGTATGTGAGCAAATATGTTTGTTTGTAACAGTGTTATAGGATCACAGGATAGTAGAGGTTCGCAGAGACCTCTGGAGGTCAGCAAGTCCAACTCCCCTGCTCACAGCAGGGTCAACAAGAGCAGCTCACTCTGGTTGCATTTCCATTTGTTTTGTTCATTCTGTTTCAGCCTCTTTTAAGGAAAAAAGTAAAAGATTTTAAACAGTAGTACTTCTAATGAAACCAGAGCCCTATTAAAAGGATAAACAAATGAGAGGTGAATGAAACCTGTATGTCTCACATTTCATGAACTTGCTTATGCTCACTAGATGCCTTTAGATAAGTTTATTTTGTAGTCATGCTATAATTAATAGTGCTCATTCTGTTCTGTTGGTGTGAATAACAGTATCAATACTGATTTTGGTAAATAATATTATCATATAGACTCTGCTTTGGAATTGCTGAATTGTAATTCAACCAACCACTCCAAGTGCCTATTTCAGGTTAATTTGAAACCAATCCGAGGTTGTTAGGGCTCATATGTAAAGTAAATAAAAGTGATACTGGCTATCTGATATTACCTGTTGTTTTCCTTGTATCTCTTGGTGTAAACAAGGGTGCTTTGCTATATGATACCCTTTGTTTTCTCTTTTCCTGAGGCTTCTCAAGTCACTGATATTGCTGGCTATAACAACATGATGGGTAGGATGGGGATTTTAAATGACCTTTGTTGTACTCTTCCCATTTAAATTATGAAGGTACCTTATGGATCAATTCCCTCTGTTCTTTATGATTATATAGGTTCTCTTTGTATTACTGGGGAAAAACAAAACAAAACAAAATAACACAGAACCAGCAACTGAAAAAAAAATAAAAAGGAATGGCTATATTTATAACTGCCTTAGCACATCTTAGCAGTAGGAAACAAATGCAGTTTAATCACTCAGGTCTCTTGGGTTTGCAATAAATCTTGTGATAGATCTGACAAACTCTTTTTAATATTTTCCTATGCTAGAGTCTGATTTTTAAGCCTAGATAATGAAAAAACAATAGATATTTTCAAACAGTTATTGAGGGTTGACAATTTTGTTATTCTTTGAAGGGTGAATAGTATTAAAAAAATTAATAGAGGATGTGAAATATACAGTATGGAAATTATTTGGTCTTTGAAGTAGCTCAAATACAGTGGCAGCATCCATAAGGTTTTTTGCTCAGTAACTTGCTTTTTGCCATCTTTTTTATCTCTATAGAGTTATCTATATTAGATTGACTAAACACAGAGTTTGGGTTTGGCATGATTTTTTTTCCTTTTTCTTAAGTTTTGTAACCTAGCTTTTCAACTCCTTGGATTATCTCCTCAGTGGATAAAAAAGTCAGTTGTTATATGCAGCTCTAGTACCAACACTCTGTCACTTAACAGACTCTTCTTTTAATGTCTGTAGATTGTTATTCTCTAAATTTTTGAGCAATTTCTCACCACTTACTGATTCCTTGATCCTTTGCAGTATTTCAGGCAATAATGTATAGTTTGTTGCACTCAAAGGTGCTTTTCACTGCCCCTCCTAAGGGCCAAAAACCAAGTTCATTATCTGCTTGGACTGAATTAAGATTAAACACCTGCTAAACAGTTTTATGATTTACTGATGCAAAATGCAAGTCATGCAGTTCAATACAATAACTCAGTGGCAACCACCTAACTGAATCACTTAACCAGATCAGTAAGTCCTGTGCGATCATGTCACAAGTTGATAAAAAGAAAAAGAGAGAAAGAGAGGCAGACAAACTGAAAGAAGATATCTCCACCTGTGGATTCAGTGGTGTCCTGCTGGTCCTCTTGATGTTAAGTGGCTTAGTGGTGGCGGTCCCGCTCTTACCATTTTATACAATTCCAGTCCCCAATTCTCCGCCTGGCTCCAAGAAACATCGGGCATACGTATTCCAGTTCAGCAAAGACCCAGTTTGGGAAAAACTCAGGGTTTCTCAAGTAGAGTGCAAAAACATCAGTTGACTTTAACCATAGGGCTAAAGACTTTGCCTACTCTCAACCAGTGCAGCAAAACCACAGGAACTTTCCTGTCTCTGCTGGGCCAGTTCATTTTTTGTTCATGGTTATCTCTTTGGTACAGTTTGCACTCACTTCTTATATGCCTTTACATGTTTTAGGGGAAATGTCTACCACATATATCTGTGACATAGTTATATAAAATGTCTCACTCTTTGAGGGTATAAATGCAAGTAATAGCTATCTGTACATCAGTACTGTATCTGTAGCTCAGTAATATCATACATCATAGGACCATAAAATCACAGAAGCATTTAACATCATTAACTCCGGCTGTTACCAAACACTTCCAAGTACACCACTAAACCCTGTCCTCAAGTGTCACATATGCAAGTCTTTCAAATCCTTCCAGGGATGGTGGCTCCATCCCTTCCCTGGGCAGCCTGTTCCAGTGCTCAACAACCCTTTTGATAAATGTATTTTTCCTAATGTCACAGAACCATTAGGGTTGGAAAAGACTCCAATCTAAACCTCCCCTGGCACAACTTGAAGTTATTTCCTCTCATTCTGTCACTAATTACTTGGGAGAAGAGACTGACCCCTGCCTCACTACAACCTCCATTCAGGTAGTTGAAGACAGAGATAAGGTTTCCCTTTAGCCTCCTTGGCACTCAGCAACATGGTTTAGTAGAGAGCATGGCAGTCTTAAGTTAACGGTCAGACTCTATAATCTCAGAGGTCTTGTCCCACCATAATGGTTTTATGATCCTATGATTCTAAGTCTTTCATTACCACACCTCCTTCTCTTTTACAGAGGAAGGACATACTTAAACAAGATCTGTCCCTTGCTGAAGTTAGGCTGAAGTGATTTTTGTCCTAATTAGTGAGAAGTTTTGGGTTTTTTGTGTATTTCTTTGAGATATTTGTGTAAATCACTTTCATTTTAACTGTTTTTCTTAATAAGAAAGATGGCAAAACTTAAATCTTTGAACAAAAGCAGGGCTTCGTCTGCTGGAAGAACGATACAGCAGGATGTAGGCAGTCCAGAAGACTCCTGGAATTTATGGATGATAACTTTTTGGCACAGGTTCTACATAAACCAACTAGGGATAATGCACCACTATACCTGCTGCTGACCAATGAAGAAACCTTATTAAAGAGGTGGAGATTGAAGGAAGTCTAGGCTGTAGTGACCATGCCTTAGTCAGGTTCATAATCACTAGAAGCACAGGTATGGAACAGAGTAAAGTAAAGACTTTGAATTTCAGGAAGGCAAATTTCCAGCTGCTGAGAGATTTGCCGGGTGAGGTCCTCTGGGGCACTGTCCTTGGGACAAAGGAACCAATCAAAACTGGCACTTCTTCAAGTATACTCTTCTTAGAGCACAAGAAATGTCCATCCCTCTATGCAAAAAAACCAAGAAAGGCAGGAAGAAGACCAGTGTGGCTAAATAATGACCTGCTTCTTGAGCTNAGATTCACTAAGGGCAAATCGTGCCTAACCAATCTGGTGGCCTTCTGTGATGGAGTGATTGCAGCAGTTGATGAGGGAAGACTGACCAATGTCATCTACTTGGACTTTTGTAAGGCCTTTGATACAGTTCCTCATGACATCTTTATCTCAAAATTGGAGAGATATGGATTTGATGGGTGGACTGTTCAGTGGATAAGAAATTGACTGGATGGACGCAACCAGAGAGTTGTGGTCAATGGCTCTTTGTCTAGATGGAGAGCAGTGACGGGTGGTGTTCCTCAGGGTTCTGTCTTGGGATGGCTGCTCTTCAATATCTTCATTAAGTTATTGACATGGGTATTGAATGCACCCTCATCAAGTTTGCAGACAACATCAAGCTGAGTGGTGTGGCTGATACGCGAGAAGGACGGGATGCCATCTAAAGGCACCTGGACAAACTTGAAGAGTGGGCCCATGAGAATCAAATGAAGTTTAATAAGTCAAAGTGCAACGTCCTGCATCTGGGTAGGAGTAATCCTAGATGTGAGTACAGACTTGATGAGGAACTCATTGAAAGCAGCAGTGCAGAGAAGGACTTGGGGGTTGTGATTGATGGAAAGCTGGATATGAGCCAACAATGTATACTCGCAGCCCAGAAATCCAACCGCATTCTAGGCTGCATCAGGAGAGGCATGAACAGCAGATCTAGGGAGGTGATTCTGCCTCTCTACTCTGTGCTTGTGAGGCCCCACCTGGAGTACTGCATCCAGTTCTGGGCTCCTCAGCATAAGAAAGATGTGGACCTGTTGGAACGAGTCCAGAGGAGGGCTACAAAGATGATTAAAGGATTACAGAACCTCCCCTATGAGGATAGACTGAGAGAGTTGGGGTTATTCAGCCTGGAAAAGAGAGCACTTCGAGGAGCTCTTATAGCAGCATTCCAGTACCTAAAGGGGGATTATAAGACGGAAAGGGGAAAGCTTTTTACCTGGTCGGATTGTAATAGGACAAGGGGGAAGATGAATCATCTGGCTTGGAGGCAT
>VWZO01004841.1:0-25774 GCA_013396975.1 Bucco capensis
GCTGCTCTTTGGGTAACCCAGCTATGTGGAGTAGGTCACCAGTGGAGAAAAGGTTCTTGCTTAGCTTTGGAGGAAAATGCATGATCAAATGCTAATGTAACACCCCTGTGGCCATGGGGCTCGTATACAAACCACCTCCCCTCTGGTCACCTCTTCCAAGCTGCTGCCTCAGGCCACAGAGTTCTTCAGTGTGGAACACCTGCTCTTGCAGCTGGAACCCACCACAGGTCTCACTGCAGAAATAACATCAACTGGGCACAGGTGGAAAGGCTTAGGGCAGATCCTGGGCTCCTGGCCCCATCACTCCCTGCAGGAGCCCAGAGAAGGTTTTCTCTTCCTCCAAGTTGGGTCATTTGGGTTTCCATCCACCATTGTGCCTTACTTGGTCTCCCTCTCCTGCCACAGCCTCTCTGTGCTCCTCTGGGGGTGTGCAGATGAGTTTGTTATCACACAAGCTAACAAAGAGCTCTCTGCATGCCCCAAACACTCCCTCAGCTTCCCTAGCAGCATGAGAGGGAGCTCTCCCTTAACCCACCCTCTGCTGCAGCCACAGCCTGGGACTCACTAAGGCCTTGCTGAACTTCGCATGACAGTGCTCTGGGAAATGGTCTGGTCCCAGTGCTGCCCAGCACAAGTAGTTCCCCAGTAATTTTAGGCTCTCCAAGGCTCACCAGACCTGGCTTCAAGCTTGTAGCTGCTTCTCAACAGGCCCCAGTTCAATGGGCTCCAGAAAGAGAGCACAGGGCTTGGCAGCAGGTGAGGACAAGAGGCAGGCATAAGCTCTGCCTGTCCTCTTCAACAGGGCAGAAGATGATTTCTGAAGCATCTGCTGAGGCTGTGGATGGAGGTGAGAAGGCAGGAAGCTCTCTGCTTGCACTGACCACCCAAGGAGGAGCCAGCCTTGAAGCTGCCAGCAAGGGGCAGCTGGAGGCTCCTGCCCAGCAGAGCTAAGCATGAGCAGCACCTCACAGCCAACACAATCATGTCCTTCTCAGCAAGAGCTGTGTCTGGGTCAGCACTTCTTACCCTGGAAGTGCAGCCAGCTATGGGGAATGCAGACAGCAAATGGAGCCCCTGGCATGAGGTAGGTAGATAGGGAAACACTGGGGAACCCCTAGCTCCTGCCTATCTCCTTAGTACATGTGCCTTTGAGGCATCCTGGGATGTGAATTCCCTTCAAAAACAAGCAGAGAACTCCATGCCTCAGGCAGAGCTCAGGTTATCCACTGCTTTGTGTCTGGTGGGCTAAGACAGACACCCCACCAGCTGTCTCCTCATCCGTATGAGGCACAGCCCCTTCCTCAGCCTCCTCTGGAAGTACCCTCATGGAAACAGGAGAGAAATGCCTTTCCCTGGGCACAAAGCCAGACCATGCCCTCATGCATTCTGTCAAAGCCAAAGAGGATTCGCCCCGGGCTCTGAGTGGAAACTGGAGATGCAATGGCAGCTGCAGCACAGTTTGCTGGGATTTCTGCTAGCAATAAGGGTAACTCCTCCTGGGCTGTGGGCTCAAACCCCTTTGCTAATTCCAGGTGCTTTTCCAGGGAAGCCAGTCACTTGGCAAACACAGCTCCTGCCTTTCAGCCTGCACTGCTCAGACCCACAGCCATCCCACACCATGCTCTGGTTTGCAGTATGAGTCTCTGCTCACAGCCCTAGCACTGAAAGCTACATCAAGTGACTTGCAGGAACTCTGCTCTGTAAAGGAGAAGAGACAGCAGCAAACTTGGTGTCAGGGTCTCACTGGGACCAGGCCTTTAGAGACAGCAGTGGCACAAACTCAGCTGGACCCCACCAAGGCCTCCAAAACCTCTCCTCCTGCTGCTGCTCCTTACTGCTCCAGCAAAACTTGCAGCTGAACATATCCACCAGGAGAGCAAAGCAGCTGAGTCCCTCAGCCCTGGCCATGCTGGCACCCAGGGCACCAGCAAAGACAATAAGGCACTGAACCAAGAGATGAGTGGAACAGGGGTGGGAGGGCTCAGCTCTCTGCCATGGCTAAACTCCTTGCACACACACAGCTCCCCAGATAATCACACCAGTGGCCAGGGCTTATGGCACAGAAGCTTTCTTCTGAGGCATGTAGTGTCTGAGCCCAGCACAGAGCCATGGGAGCTCTCCCCACCAGGTTTCAGGAATAGCTGGAATATTCTGCATGTGGATGCAGAGCTCTGGCTCCTTCTGTTCACCTCCCAGGCCACAGGCATTTGTGTACAGGCACTTGATACATGCATGTGTACATTTCATGTACAATTTACTTCTAGCCTGTCCTTATTGCTAGAGCCTCAAGGTATTGTGATTAGCTCTGCCACAACTCTGGAGAAATGCAGATCCAGCCTAATGCCATGTTATAAGCAGTGGTCAGTAAATGGGTAGATGACAGGGCATGTGGTGTTCAGTGTGCTGCAAGGGGCAAGTCCTTCTCTGCTGAGCTGACACCACCTGGGCACCACAGCAGTGGTGGAAGAGAAGAAAGAGAATTCTTTCTGCTTGAAGATGCTGTGCTAAAATCCAAAGGAGGGTGAGGCAGAAACAGAGCAGTATGTGCCAAGGGCAGTTGGAGACACTAAGCCTTGAAGGCTGAATACCAAGTGACTGTATGCAATTTTAAGACAAGGCTGATCTTCAACCAACACTGAGAATGACCTGAACTAGGAGCACCTCCCATTTTCAGTCATGCATGCTATGGTATTGGAAATACTACCTCAAAGAAGCCCCGAGCACATTATTTCTCTATTTTCTCAGAGGGAGAAGTCAATCCTCAGCTAGGATATCAAAAGCACACTCACAGTCCAAGAGCAAGACAGAGCATTAGGTCTGACATGGGCAGGAAGAACTGGAGGCAATTCCCAGATGCATGTCAACAACAGATGCTGGGGAAAGCACAGCATGGCTGGGACCATTTGGCTGTGGTATGAATTCTCCTAACAGAGTCTCTTTGCTTTCAGTACAGCCATGATCATCTCACTCATCTTTCTCTGGACAGATGCAGAGTTAACCAGGAAAACTGGCTAACCAGGAAAACTCTGGTCATCTCTCCAAACTGGAGAGATATGGATTTGATGGGTGGACTGTTGGGTGGATAAGAAATTGGCTAGAAGGACACTATCAGAGAGTTGTGGTCAATGGCTCTTTGTCCAGGTGGAGAGCAGTGACGAGTGGGGTCCCTCAGGGCTCTGTCTTGGGACCTGTGCTCTTCAACATCTTCATTAACGACCTGGACATAGATATCGAATGCACCCTCAGCAAGTGTGCGGATGACACGAAGCTGAGTGGTGTGGTTGATGTGCCAGAAGGGCAGGATGCCATCCAGAGGGACCTGGATAAACTTGAAGAGTGGGCCCAAGAGAATAAAATGAAGTTTAATAAGTCAAAATGCAAGGTCCTGCACTTGGGTAGGAGTAACCCTAGATAGGAGTACAGACTGGGTGAAGAACTCATTGTAAGCAGCAGTGCAGAGAAGGACTTGGGGGTCATGATAGATGAAAAGCTGGAGATGAGCCAGCANAAGGAGGTTGGAACTGGATGATCTTTAGGATCCCTTCCAACCTGGCCAGTCTAGGATTCTATGATTCATTCTATGATTCTATGAAAAGTCAGGTAGGTACTGCAACAGAAGACAAAAAAAAAATCCACCAAAAAACCCCCCATTTCAGAGTTTCTCCTGCTGCACTAGCTTGGAAGTAGATTTGAGATGACATCAGTTCTTTGTCCCAGGGCAGTATTTTGCACTACTGAGGACGTGGCCTGCTAGTGAGCAGCTGGCACACACCAGGCACTGGAGGCTTACGGGGAGCATCCTGTGTTGATTCTGGGGAAGCAGAGTTTTGTAGGCTCTTTGGCTGGCTGGTGGCAGCTCTCCAGCAGCACAGAGAGGTGCTGAGAACAAAGCCTAATGCAGGAGAGGGAGGGTGGTAACTCACTGGTATTTTGTTTGGGTGCTGCTCCCGGATCTGCTGCACTTCCTTACAACGATCCGCTGGAAAGAGAGGAGCAGAGAAACCAAGTTAGGAACATCTCTATGGGCTGGCTCAGGCTAAACCAAGGCAACCAGCCTGCCAGCCACAAACTGACAGAGAGATACTTGCAATAGAAATGCAAATTCTCTTCATCAGACCTTTTCTGTGTCAGTGATCAGCCCTTCAGGGCTCCCTACCACCCCCAGCAGCCCCGGGGCAGGGATGTGCTACCCTGCCCACTAAAACTAGGTGACAAACATGGAAATCAAGAGACTTACATGAATCCATAAGGATTCCAAACTGTAGTCCAAAATCTACCTTAAGCAAATGCAGCTCATGACCAGCAGTGCCAGGCAGCAGCTCAGCTTTAAGGTGTCAGCTCTGGAAGTTCAGGTTCTTTGTGTCTCCTGGCTGCTTCCCCAGAGGAGATGACACTCCAACTGGGGCTGGGTTTTAGCCATTTCCCTCTGCCTGCTGTGCACTTCCAAGCACAATCTGGCACTGTGCCCCAGTCCAGAAAAGAGAAATGCTTTGCAAAGAAGGACTCCTTCACTGTCACAGATCTACAGAGTAGCTACCAGAACTATTGGCCTGACAAAGGATTTCTGGACCTGTTGCAGAAACAGGAAGGAAAACTTCAGCAAGGAGATGACCCAGATACTAAAAGATCTTTTCCCTCTGGTTGTTCTCCCACTTACTAACAGCTTTTCCTCCAGAGTTCACACACAACAAGCAGCACATAAAGCTTGCACACCCTTAGAGCTTGCAGGAGAGTTTCAGTGCTCCCTCACTGTTTCACCAGAGGGCACTTCACTGTCCTCAATCCAAAGCAGCAGAGAGGGGAGGAAGCTGTCCCAGGACCAGCTATGGCTCTGTGTGTGCTCCTCCTCACATTGCCATGACTCTGGGAAGTGCTCCACAGCCTACAAGGGCCTATCCAAAGTGCCAGGGGAAGCACTTTCAAGGATCTCAGTAGGTAAACCAGTGGGTGAAGGCCAACAACCAAGGAGTGCCTGGAAATGCACGATGTGGCTCTCCAGGATCCTTCTGTCACACACACAGCCTCAGCAGACTCCCCTTCCCTGCCTCACACAGCCTCAGCTTCTCACAAGCACCAGGACCATGCAGGACAGGTCAAGTGCACCTGTTTGAGTGTCTTCTCTTCCCACAAACATTGAGCATTTCTCTTCTAACCACTCGATAAATCTTACTGCTTATACACTGAATTTCACTAGAAGAGACTGGAGTTTGTTTAGAGGTCACTAGACTACAAGATCACCAGGTCACAGAAGCTTTTGAGCACCAGTTTTGTCTCCTCTGAGAGGGAAATGTCCCTCTGCTAGGAATTGCTAGACCTTTCCTCTGTAAGACTCCATAGGCTAGCAAGAGAGCAAGACTATTGGGATTTAAGGGAAGATTTGGGGATGTTTGCCTTGGGTTTTATGACTGAAGATGTAGTTCCTCATGTTTCCTTTTCACTCTATCCAATGCTCCAGGGCATCCAGAGTTCTCCTGGTGATACAATTCTCCCCTGAAGCACCAGTCAGCAAGGAGTTCTGCAGAAACCAGCACTGCACATGGCACTGGCACAGCAATGCCTCTTCAGGAATGCTGAAGGACATGGTGACAAGAAGCACCCAGCACACCAGCAGCCAAGGCAGAGAACCCTGCTTGAGCAGCCAGCCAGAAGCATGTCCCACCTTCTGCAGAGCTCAGCTCCTACCTGTTCATTGTGTCCAAGCTTCAGCAGGACAGAGCATCTGAAAGATGCTGGAGAACGCCCAAAGAAGAGCAATGAAGCTGGTAAAGGGTCTAGAGCACAAGTCTTGAGAGGAGCAGCTGAGGGAACTGAGGTTGGTTAGTGTGGAGAAGAGGAGACTCAGGGGAGACCTTCTCACTCTCTCCAACTCCCTGAAAGGAGGTTGGGGCCAGGTGGTGGTTGGTCTCTTCTCCCAGGTGACTAGTGATAGGACAAGAGGAAATGGCCTCAAGTTGTGCCAGGGGAGGTTCAGATTGGATATTAGGAACAATTTCTTCCCTGCAAGACTGGTTAGACATTGGCCCAGGCTGCCCAGGGCAGTGGTGGAGTCACCATCCCTGGAGGGGTTCAAAAAACATGCACATGTGGCACTTTGTGCCATGGTTTAGCAGCAGAGGTATTGGGTCAGTGGTTGGAGGTCTTAGAGGTCTTTTCCAGCCTTAATGATTCTATTCCATAGAAGGCTGGAGAGCCACAACACTGAGTGGACAACACTTATCAGCACACATATTTTAGGCAGCTTGACTGCAGTCAACTCAGACTTGCTGGGTATTAAGAGAGCCTGCAGAAAGCTGGTTCCTCCTGGATGGCTAGTTGTTTCAGCTTCATCCTATCTTCTTTCTCCATACTATCACATGGCCATGGGGATGAACTTCCCAGACAGCATGGACTTCCCTGTAGGATCAGAGAACTGTTTGCACAGGAAGCCCCAACAATGCAGGTGATTATGAGAAAGGTTTAAGAAGCAATTTAGCCAAAAGCAAGTTTGCAGCCTTTGCATGCATCATCACTAGAAATGTAGGCAATCTCAAGAGCATCCAACTAGTCTCTGTTGCCTGTGCCAAAGGGCAGCCACATGCCTGACACCACTTCTTGCTCCCTGGAAGTATCACCAACTCCAGCACCAGCTTGCAGTCATCACCACCTTTGTTTCCACAGAGGAGCCAGAGGTGCTCCCTGCCCATCACACTGAGGAAGATGCCACACAGGGAATAAAACATCATCTATCCAGCCACATGCAGTGTCTCAGGATCCCACCCCTGAAACCACAGCCCTTTGACCCCCAAGGGGTGCAGGAGGCAGGTGCTTCAGACAGAGGCAGGCCAGGCTGCTGCTGCAGCATGTTTCCTCCAGGTCTTGCAGACTCCACGCAGCAGGAATTAAGTGCACAAGCCACCAGTGATAAAGTTCTCAACTAACCTCAAGCTTGATGTGCCCCAGTGGCAGCTCCCCTGGTCCCACTCTTTGAACACCTGCCATGTGCCCAGGACCTGGTGATCCTTCTGGTGAAATGGGCCCAAGGCTTTTACAGCCTTTCTAATCTCAGAGGACCATGTGGGAGGTGGCTGATCTGCAGGGCAGCACAATGCAATGACAGGAGCTGCTGATTTGCTCCAGGAGCTGTTGCATCCCTTTAGCAGGTCCATATGACTGCAACTACAAGCACGCTCTCTCCTGCCCTTCTTCCACTGCCCAGGAGATGCCTATTTCAGAAAATTCATTCAGGAAGGCAGTTGGGAGCACCCCCACCTAAGCTATTCAGGTGCCTGAAGCTTCAGGCAGAAGTTTCCAGGACATCTGAAACTCTGCTAAGGAGCACACTCAGTCCCATCCTAGCCTTGAGGATCTAGCCAAGCAGGCTAGAGAATCAGGAGAAGCTACCCTGCATCAAACCCTGCACAAGAGTCATCTCTGCACACAACAGCTCAGGTGCTAGAGATGTCCTGCAAGAAATAGGTGAGGTGATTGTCATCCACACCTTCCTAAGCCTGGAGTGGGAGCTAGGGGTTGACCCTGTGTCTGATGAAAGCATCTTCAACACCATACATCAAGGAATGGCTACAAATCCCACCTTTAATTTTATGTATACATAGCCTAATCTAGGCCAGAAAACCAGAGAAGGGCACTTCAGAGGGACCCTAGTGCTGATGTCAGCCTAGCAGCCAGGTCATGCCATGTACAGCAGACAGGCACATCCCCTCACAGTATCCCAGAATGTCAGGGGTTGGAAGGGCCCTAGAAAGATCATCTAGTGCAACCCCCCTGCCAGAGCAGGATCACCTAGACCAGCTCACACAGCAATGTGTCCAGGCAGCTCTGCAATGGCTCCAGACAAGGAGACTCCACAGCCTCCTGGGCAGCCTGGGCCAGTGCTCTGGCACCTGAACTGCAAACAAGTTCCTCCTCGTGTTAATACTAAACCTCCTGTGCTCCAACTTGCTCCCATTCCCTCTTGTCCTACCTTTGGATGCCATTGAGCAGAGCCTGGCTCTCTCCTCCTGACACTCACCCTTCACATATTTATAAGCATTAATGAGGTCTCCTCTCAGTCTCCTCTTGTCCAGGCTGAAGAGACCCAGCTCTCTCTCCTCCCTATCACAGGCAGTGTCTGCTCAGTCACACTTCACACATGATAGGTCTGATTGACAAGCCTTGTCCTTCTCCTGTAGCTCTCCCAAATTCTATCCCGAACTACAAGCTGTGCTAACTGAGGCCAGGACTCTCCCCTTGTCTCTAGCACTAGGCTACAGCTAATCCTCAGTCTATACAGAAAGGGAACCAAAGCTATTCACACAACCGAGCCTGAGTCTACATTGTTCTCTCTGCAAGGAGAAGCAGAACACCACATCTGATCCCAGCAGCTCTGGGACTCCAGCCAGCTGCTCTTCTGAAGGAGCTGTGCAAAGACTACTGAAGTGCATCCAGAGGGAAGAGCACCATATCTGCTCCCAGGTGTGGCCCTAGGAGCTTCCCTGACCACAAGGGAAGCCAGGCTTTCCCCCTGTGCCAGGATGTGAGAGCTCAAAGTGGGAAACAAGACAAAAATCACACACTTTAGATTGGTTGTTCCTAGCAAAACTTCACTTTTAGGGCCTGTGGAAAGAAGTATTTTTGTAGCATCGCTTATGCCAGGAATAGAATCATAGAATCCTGGAATGGTTTGGGTTGGAAGGGACCTCTGGAGCTCATCTAGTCCAACCTCCCTGCAGTGGCCAGGGACATCCCCAACTAGAGCAGGTTGCCCAGAGCCCTGGCAAGCCTCACCTGCAATGCCTCCAGGGATGGGAACTCAACCACCTCCCTGGGCAACCTGGTCCAGTGTTCCACCACCCTCATGGGGAGGAACTTCTTTCTAATGTCCAGTTTAAATCTACTCCTCTCCAATTTAAAACCATTGCCCCTTGTCCTTTCACTCCAGGCCTTTGCAAACAGGCCCTCTCCAGCCATGGAAAATTGCCTATTTCTCCTCCAACTGCTGTTTCAACTGTTAAGTACCAACAGCAAAGCTTGCAAATTGCCTAGAACACCAGAAATCTCAGCTGTTTTCTTGACTGAGGTCCTTCCCAAGCTGCTCTCTCAAGGATGGAGGCACACACCACATCCCATGGCAGTGCAGGATGAGATTGTTCTAACAGCTGAGGAGAGCAGCAGAAAATCTTACAGCAGACTTCCCATGCATTCCTCTCAGCAGTGCCCAGGAACCCTGGCTGTGGGAGACAGGTCTCAGCTCTGCTGGGTGCTGTGCAGAGACAGGATGATGGGACAGCCCTGGACACAAAAGAGCTTCCTCAGACAAAGATACAGATGGTGGGACAGAAGGAAAGCACATGGCAAGTTCTCCAACAGCGCAGTTGCATAAGGGACAGCATTTTTCAGGAGACACTAGACAAACACTAGTCAGGCACTGGTGCTGCCCTGGGGCAGGAGATGGACTATATGACCCTGCTCCCTGTGACCAACAGGAATGCTGGTAAGAAAACACCATTGAGAAAAAAAAACAAACACCTGGAAATATCATCATTGTGCTACCAGGTCAGCAGCTCCTGAGCTGAGCAAGAGCTCTGTGTGGAAAAGCAAGTGTAGAAACCCAGCCAGGAGCTCCTGCCTCTGCCTGTGGTGCCACATGCCAGGGCTCTAGGAGCAGCTGCCCATGGCACAAAGGGAGTGTGCAGACATCCCTGCCACCTGCAGCAGGCTGCCATCCTTGTAGCTTGGTCACTGCTAGCCACAAGACCCTTTGCCAGGCAGCTTGGGAGTGGATCTGCCTCCGACCTGAGGCAGAGGCAGAAATGAAGATGTTTCTTCAAGAAGCTGCTGTGGTCAGTCCCAGGGCAGAGGGCTGCCAGAACATGATCCTCTCTCCAAAAGATCTTCTGCATGGAGAGGAAGAATTGGATGGCTTGAAATTAGTTTGGGATGAGCTGGCAACTGCTCAAGACACAGAGGAGCTATACAGGTCATTCCAGATGAACATCAGTAAGTATCTTTGTAACATAATACCACCCTAAGGCCAGACACCTCTAGCCACCAGGAAATACAGCCATACATGTGTCATGGCTCACACAACAGCTGACCTGCCCTGTCCTTGCCCAGAGCTTGTTCTCAGGCCAGTAGCACTGCAAGAGCAGCCTCCCACAGCCAGGAAAGGAGGGCAGAGCTTGCCAGGCCAGCTGTGCCCTGGCAAAGCTCTCCTCACTACCAGGAAAGGGCTGTTGGGCCAGGCTGTGTAGGACAAGAGTGTTGCAGAAACCTGACAGTGATTGTGATCCTTGGTCCTATTTCACACCTTCTGTCTGCAAAGCTTGGGAGCTCCACACAGGACAAAGGACTTGGGACCAAAACTACACTGCCTTGAACTTAATGTCTGACAGCAAGTGTGTCTCTGCTATGGTGTGGGTACAGCCTGATGCTCCACTGTCACAGGAAGGGATTACCACTGTGAACGTGGAGCAACTCAGGATCTCTCTGCAAGTCTATCCATGTTGTTGTTAACAGCTTCATTAGAAGATGTGTCATGCCTGGAAGGATTTCTGAATGCCTAGCTCCTGAAACCTTGTGACTGCAGAAGCATCTCAGCAGTCTTGGTCATTTGCATAAGTTCCCAATCTTTCTGGCTCCAGAGTAGAGCCTGAAAGGAATTTTAAAGGACAAACAGAACCACCTTCTCAAAATGTAACTGAGTATGATTTTGAGCCTGGCTCCAGGAATGAGTATTTGTAAGTGGCAGGATGAACACTGGACATCTATCATTCAAGCATCTTAAAGGCTTCCACCTCACTACATCTGATGTTGGAAGGAGAGAATTAAAAACTTTTAGGCTGACTACGTTTAAAATGAGCTGGTCTGAAAGCAGGATAACAAGAGTGGAAAAGCCCTAAGACTGAAGGACAGAGTGACCTCAGAGGTTAAAATAACCAGAAACAAGAGACAGTAATTAAGAGCAGTATCTAAAGACAGTAACATTCTGTCAACCTTTGCAGCTAATGCCTTGTTCTGGCTTCTTGACACAAAGCACAGACAGACTGGGACAAAGATCAAACCATCGAGGTGTTCCCTGCAGAACCTGTGGGGATTCTAGTACTAAACCCCACACCTCTGGGAGGAGAATCTAACTGTAAATGTAGGAGCACCTTAGTGTCCTGAATTAGGTAATAGGAGAATGAATTAGGTAATAGATGGAGCACGAGGACAGATCTATGTGATGTACAATCCCAGAACCAATCACATACAGTTTCTTTGTTATTTGTACTGTGGATAAACTGTTGCTGTTGGAGCTCCCAGCACCTTTTCTGTGCAGAGCTGGAATAAAGCAAATATCTCCTCTGTGTGTGTTGAATGATCTTTGCACATCAGCTAAAGAACCCCTTGGTCAGACTCCACATCTCCTGGACATAGTTGGCAAATGGGCAGTATCTTCTGTGCCACGTTTGGATGGCATGGGGAATATTTACATCAGAGTTCCAGATAAGGAACTGGTTTTTTTGCTCAACATTTAATCACAGTTTCAGTAGCCTTGGAAAAAGAACAGCAAGTTCCCTGTGTATGAGCTGTCAGGAGGTTGTGCTCTGCAAGGGATTCCCTCTAGCTGTTGTTTGACCTTTTCTTCCCTCTTGACAACAAGACAGCAGGAACACACTCAAATTTCTCAGAACTACTCGGGACACTTCATACTGCTCAAGGAAAGAACTGGCACTCCTAACAGGACTGTACCTTAAAGCAGAACAGCACACAAGGGCATGCACAGAGACTTTGCACAGCCTGGGTCACTGCTACTGCTGCAAACACATGCCTGGACATGCATGGATTTGCAAAGCCTATTTGGGGAGATAGGTCAGACACAAGAATCTTGGATTCATTCCTCTTCTCTCACAGTCTATTTCCAAACTGCCTTCTGAAGACAAAAAGCAGCAAACAAGTGCCTGACCACAAAGCTGGAGGTGTTTACTCACTGCAGGACTTCACACAAGCAGTGACACAGCGGAAGGCTGTGATCCCCACAGGAACTGACCAAGGAAGGAACACAGAAGCCAAGGGAGATGACTTCCTGGGGCTCATGGCTACTCAATGACAAAGGCAGCAAGAGTCTACCAGTCTTACAGGTCCTAGATTCATCAGTCTCCACTCCTCTAGCTCAAGGGGATAGCTGAAGCTCTTGTAGTGAATGAAGTATTAGGAAACAAACAAAGGACATTCAGGTTTTACTGTTACTGGCTGCCAGTCAGGACCTTTTGTTATATAAAAGAATAATAATAATACAAAAATGTGTGGTCTAAATGCATTTGTTCTGGATATTTGGTCAGTTCTTCTTGTACCAGTATTTTCTTCAGTGCTGACAATTAACCTCACATCAAATCATGTCACAGAATGTCCTCTGTAACTAACACTACTAGACACAGGCTAAGCAGCAGCTTGCAGCAGCCTCATCTGAAGGAATTCCAGAATCCCAGCTCTTAGAGCACAACTGCTAGAGCATGAGGACAAACTGACTCACTAACCAACCTCAGATCAAGATGCTTTTCCAAGCCACCACCAAGCAAAACCTTTATGACAACAAGCACAGGATGGTGTGAGACAGAGAATTTATCCTCTGCTTGTCTTTCAGCTGGTCCAAGCTCACAGGGGACTAGCCTCAGAGAAGGCAACACCTCACTTTTCTCCAGAGCCAAGAGAAGATGAAATTCAGCTCCACACACTGCCTTTATTTACCTCTGCCTTTTCTCTGAAGAGAAGTGGCTCCCGAGAACTAAAGGCAGATCTCCCAGAGGACTGAATCTGGGATGGGCATCCTCAAGAGTGTCTCAGATGAAACCTCTATGTTTGTCACCTAGCCAAGGGCTCCAGGTGACCAGCAGGACCACTGGATGTGTGTCCTGCTGCCAAGTGCCTCCATTTTGGCAGGAGGCCAACCTACTTTCAGTAGGTTTGAAGTCCATGTCCCTAAACTACACTGGTTATGCACTGCACTGAAAAAAAAGCTGGAAGCCTGTGGCTGCCTTGCAATAGCAGAGCAGTCCACTTAAAACAACCACATCAAGACCAGTAGGAAGTGCAGGAGCAAGCCAGTGCTCTGAAGGACTCTCACTACAGAAGCACAGTGGTGTCATCAGGCTGCTGCACACCCTTGCTCCAGCCAGGACACTGTTCCTCCAACACTGACCACAGCTTGCTTCTGGGACCACACTCCTGGACTCTTGCAATGACTACACAGAAGACAACTGCTCTGGTGTCTGCAGTTGGGTTCAGCACATGAAAGTACAGAGGGTTACTGCCAGGTTTTACCCCCATGCACCCAGACCAAAGCTGCTCAGCCACAGATGTGCCAATGAGCAGAGCAGGTCCCAGAGCATCAGCCTCTCACCACTAACACCACTGCAGATCTTGGGAGAAGTCAGCACTGAGTGCCCTCAACACAACATGGCCCAAACCCCTGGTGGTGCCCAGTCAGTCCCTTTTCCAAGAGATTTTATTCAGGATAGACCCAACCCAATGCCAATAAACAAGCAGAAAACAAAATCACGGAAAAATAAATCTCAAAATTACAAAGAGAGGGAAAACATGCACAGAGGAAAGCAGACTCTTCAGGCAGGGGTGGCAGATCAAGACCTAAGCAAGCCACTTGGTGTGAAACTGGAGCCTGGGTGATTTTTGTAGACAGTCATATTGCTGACTGCCCTTTCTGGGTTTTTTTGGAACCATTCCACATCTGTAAAGTTTTGAAGCCATAAAAATTAAGCCATTCTGAGGGTACAACGTCAGTGGTGATGTCTTCCATCAGCCCTCCTCAACTGCACTGTAAACAATCGCTTCCTGCTCCTATTGTGTAATGATCCAAAGATGAAAACAAGCTGTATTTACTTTCTCCAACCGAGTAATTCCAGCCCTGACCCAAAGCAACTGCGTGGGCTGTCAGGCCTCCTCCTCCCTCCCCTCCCCTCCTCCCGGCTGAGCAATGCAGACCAGTCAGCTGAGAGAGCAAAAGGGCAGAGGAAAGTACACAGAAACAAGGAGCACTTGCAGTTGCCGTCACCAAACTCCCTCACCCCTCCTCTTTCCCTCCTGGGCTATTTTAATCCTGCTTTCTCTCAACTACACTAAACCTCGGATTTTGTTTTCCTTCTGCCTCATACAAAGTCTGAGCAATCTGCAAAGGCAAACCAGACTCCTCCAGACCATAACAAGCTGATTCTCTCCAGTTTAACAGGAGGTAGTTGCTAAGGGTTTGATCTAGGACTTTACTGCTTTTAATATGTAACTCAGGAGGACACAGCAAGGCTCCAGAAGGTATTCCAGGGCACCCAGACTTCATTTGTTTCTTGTTTGTGCATGTCTGCGTGGCTCAGTTGCTGTGGCAGGAGAAGGCTGGGGAAACATTCAAGGCCAGCAGGGTAGTGCCAATAAATTACCAAATATTTACAGTTTCCAAGAGAGCAGCAGGGATTTGGATCAGCAGTTCAGCAGGAAAAAGCTCCAATTTTAAAACGTGCATAGGAAACACACCCTCACACAAAATGAGGCTTACTTAGCATCAATCTACTGATTTTGGCATTATTCAGGCAGTAGAGCGCAACCAATACCCCTCCTCGGGATGTACCCTGCCAGAAGCATGCACCTTTCCCTACAGCAGCTGGCGAAGGTCAAGAGAAACAGCAGTTGACATTTCATCTGATTTTCCTGTTGGATTGGGCAATCAAATCTGGTACCTTCTATGAGAACCTCTTTGTCATCTGTGTTCCCCCACCATGTCCATTTAACAAAGATATGGCTATGGTGGTATGCACATTAACTCTTCTCAGTCTCAAGAACAATTAGAGACGGTATATCGAATTTTAGGAACAACAACTACTCTAATGCTAACAAGATGGGGAGCATAGAAGGCAATTTTGGAAGCGCTCGTGGTGCTCTTGACAGTCCAAAGGGTAAAGATTGGACCCTGGGCAAGAGCAAAACATGAGTATTTACCTCTTGACTACTACCCTTACCCTATAGATTTCAGAGCTCCTTGGAGCCATTGCCCACCCCAGTGACCTAGTTCCTGGGCTGGGTTCAGCAGACCTGGCCCAGGAGGGTGGTGGCTGAGCGAGCACTGCACATGGATTTCTCACACTCAGGCAGAGCAGCTGCTCTTCTAATCATTCTCGCTTCGGACACATCTGTTATTCCACACTTGATGAAAAATGGAGGCTTAAAGAGCGACCACGTCCCCTGCCGAGGGATACCAACCCAGGCTAATATACAGTACGTACATAAACACATCTACACACTCCGGAGATGAGCTATCCTGATCGGTTTATTCGGCAGCGCCCTACAGAGCAGGCGCAAGGCTCCGCACAGAGCGGGCGGAGGCTCCAGCACCTCCCAGCCAGGCTGGGTGCGACCCAGCCTACAGCTTTTGGCTCTGGCCCTTGCCGTTCCCACAGCAGCTTTCCCACCGGCCGGCGCAGCCAGAGCCCCGCGGTGCCCGGGGCGGGGGTCATTACCCTTACACCGGGATGACATCACCGCGCGGCTACGGCCCCGCCGCTCCCCTCCCAGCCCCCTCCGTTCCCGCGGCCCGGCTTCGCACGGCGGAGCACGAAGACGGCCGAGCCTCTGCCCGCCTCCCATCGGGAAGCTGTGTGTGCGTACGTGAGGAGGGGATTGGGTTAGGGTCACGGCAAAGGTAATGCCAGTCCCCCTGCGTTCCCCCGCCCGGCTCACCGAAGGTGCGGCGCTGCTTGAAGGGCCTGTCCGAGGGCATGGCGGCGGCTGCCGGCGGTGCCTCCTCTGCGCGGCCTGCGCTGGGGTTGCGGTGGAGCGCGGGCCTGACGTCACCGAGACACGCCCGCAGGGGCGGGGGCCAACACCGAGCCCCGCCCCAAGCGGACCCCGGACCGCCGGACCGCGCACCGGCGGGAGCTGCTGCGCTGAGAGGTACCGGAGAGCTCCTCCTGCCGCCCCGCCCCAGGGACCGAGCTCTAACCCAGCACAGCCTTTCCCGTCACCGAGCACTAAGCCCTGTCCCCGCCGGCCGCAGCCTTTGCTGCCGCAGCGACCGGTGACACTACAGACAGAAGAGGTGTTGACGTCGGGAGCGGGAGCTCGTTTCCAGTAAACAAGCAATGCGAAGGCAGAGCTCGGCTGTTTGCCAGCGAGACACAGCGATTTACTCAGAGGCTGACCCCAAACAGCAGTTCTCTTGCGTCAGTCAGAGGAGGGCAAGCAGAGAGCAACCTCCAAAGCCAGCCATTTACTGTTCACTGAAGGCTGCCTGCTTCACCACCCCAACCCCTGACATCCCATGGGACACACTCTGCTGCCTGGCAGCTCCCCGGGACAGATGCACAAGGAGCAAGAGGACACGCAGTAAAGTGCACTGCTCCTGACCCACGGGGTCTATCCAATGGACATATCTGGCCCCTATGCTTAAAACATAGGAGAGCCATGGAGGACAGCAGTGTGGATGTCCTTTATTTAGAGAGTAGCATACACCTGGGATGGAATCCTCAGAGGTGCTTGAAGGACAGAGGTGTCAATGGCTCCAGAATGCAGTCACTTCTTCTGAAGATCTCAGCTCCAACAGCTTCCAAGTGTTACTGCTGGTTCCTGTTAGCAAACAGTGACATTTTGTCCTGGGTTGAGCTAGAACAGAACTAATTCTGTTCAGTGACTTCATTTTACAGCTCAGTCTCTCTCAGCCACTGCTCCTTCTGCAGTTAACAGCATGTTCTCACAGGCAGTGTCTGCTTCTGGCAGTGATAACACTTGATGGTTAAGAGGTGGCATGCAGACCAAGGTCACTGCTATATCTTGTGTCCCACTGTGGGATGCAGTAAGATGTGGCACCTGCAGGGAGGAGACAGAACAGTTGACCCTAAACTGACCAACAAGGGATTCCATCCCATGGCCATCATATTCAGTAGAAAGCTGAGGGATCACAAGGTTCAAGCTCTTCTTCAATGGCCAGTGTCCAAGGAGGACTCTGCCAATTCTGCCATCAATTCTGATCCATGAGTTCCTTAATCCAGTTCCAGAATGCAGCTCCTGAATCTGGTTTCCATCTGCCTCTGAGTCGCTTCTTGGACTTCTGCCATGGCAAGAGTGGTGAAGGTGATGTAATTGCCATCAGAGGCTTGGTTTGATATTGGTTTTGTATAGATTTGTATCTATTTCCTCCTATTGTTACTACTGTCATCAAAGCTGTTTTAGTTTTCTTTTCCAATCCGTAAGTCTGTCTCCCTTATTCCCCCTTTGGGAAGGCTCTGTCGCTCCTTCAGTGGCCAGCCCAGCCCAGCCCCAGCCTTTGACATGCTGGGAGGCTGGAGGGAGCCCAGCCCCAGCCCTTGACATGCTGGGAGGCTGGAGGGAGCCCAGCCCCAGCCCTTGACATGCTGGGAGGCTGGAGGGAGCCCAGCCCAGCCCCAGCCCTTGACATGCTGGGAGGCTGGAGGGAGCCCAGCCCAGCCCCAGCCCTTGACATGCTGGGAGGCTGAAGGGAGGGTAAGCATCCACACCAGGATCCCTGCTGAGACACTTCAGGCCATGGGTGTTATCTGCGAGTTTCTACAGCCAACAAACCTGGACACAAACTAATCTCACCCAGATTATCAGCTATATGCAATTCCCTCTATCATTTCTCACCTAATGAGTCTGCTGTTTTCCCTACTGCGTTCAGAGCCACATCCACGCTGAGGATGTTAACAACTGCAGCACAACTACAGACAGGGAGGTCTATTTCTGGAGCTGCTGCAGATGAACCAAACAACTGCAAACAGAATGACAACATCCCACCAAGAACCACGTTTAATATTCCTCCTGAAGGTGTGCCACAGCAAAAGCTGGATCCTGTCAAAGCAATCCCTGGTTGCAGTGAATTGGCATGAACAAAAGTGGACTCAGTGTTAATGGATTAAGTACAACCTTGGTAAAAAAACACATGAAAGATGCAGCTACTAAAAAATTACTCCAATTACTAGAAGTGCCACCAATTCAAAGAAAACCATATTTAATTACAATCAAACAAATTCTTTTCTCCTTGTAGAGTTTACCCAAGAAAGGTAAGGTTACTTGCATGGGTAACATCACAGATTTTCCATGAGCAAGCAGTAGCATTAGTTAATTAAGCACAAAGCAGTAAGGAAGAGTGAACTCTTCAGATTCACCTTCACAATTAAGATACTGCTAGAGACATTCATTGCTGATACAGGTCCTTCTAGTCAGAAAACACCTCAGGGAAAGCAGGAATGGTGAATTAGTTGTGGCAAGCTGATCACCTTCCCAGCCTGCATTCTCAGGCAAAGGATTTTTTCATTACTATCGTTGTAGTTAACCCCTTTTTGATGAGAGACATGAGGAACTCTAATTTAGTGATTTGATTCCTGGTTTTATCCATGCAGACCAGACCTCCTTGCAGGACTGGGGCCATAATTCCATAGGAGATTATTCACACATTCCAGGAGGAGAAAAGGCAGCAGTTCATGGAAGCTCTGGAGCTTTGTGGCATGCCAGTGTAGTTGCAAAAATGGGACATGGATCAAATAAGTTTTTCTTTTAATACAGCAGAGCATGATTTATACACTTCCTCCTTCAGCACTCGGTTTTCCTAAAGAGTCCTGCACACACTAATACCTCCCTTACCTGTTCTTACTGCTAAAACCTCCTTTTTTAAGATGCATGGGTTTTTGGCTCTGAAGTGCATCTGTCAGAGGTTTGAAGGAGATGGAAGGAAGGAGCTCCATCAACCCAGCACCAGCAAACTGTCCTGACATGACCCAGGATCACCAACAAGCTTTCTGCATGCCAGCTTTCCCACAGGGTAAACACCATGGATAATAAGCAGCCCGGATGCCTGCAAAACCATGTCAACAGAGCAAAATCTCCCTGAAGGAATCCTATCCTGCTGGTAAAGGAAGTGTACAGAAACTGTGTGGATGCTCAGCCTTCTGCTGACAGGGCAGTGCTGTCAGAGCCCACTGGCCCTGCACACTCTTCCTATGGATTATCCTGGGTCAAGGAGCTGCTCTCTCTCTGCTAAGCAAAGGCCAGCCTGGATTGCTGCTGTAACTCCCTGTGCCAGACTCTCATCCCCTGTAGATGTAGCTACACATAACACAAGTGTTACGACAAGACTGCTGTGCAGCCATCCAGAAGGATCTTGAGAGGCTGGAGAGTTGGGCAGAGAGGGACCTTCTGAAACTCAACCAAGGCAAGCAGGGTCCTGCACCTGGGAAGAACAACTCCATGGACCAGTACAGGCTGGGGGCTGGAAAGTCAATCTGCAGAGAAGGACCTGGGAGTCTTGGTGGACAACATGTTGTCTGTGAGCAGGCAGCCTCAACGGCTTTACTCAGCCACAACACTGCTGTCTGAAACAAGACAACGAGACTGGGNGTAGGAAAATGTTCCAACATGGAGGCAATCACAAGTATTTTACACATGCACTTAGACTAAATCCAACAATCCTAGGAAGTTTCTATTTTCTGAAGAAAAACTCCATCAGTGATGAGAATAATGAAAATCTTCACAAGGTAAACACATCAGACAAACCCAGTCACTGGTGGCACATTTTAATGTGTTATGGTCAGACTTTCAAAGTAACTGGTAAACCCAAGAGAGTAAGACAGAACCAGAGGATAGGCAAGTTTCGTATTTACAGTCATTGAAAAGTAATAGTGTAAAAGCATCTCTCAAATAGTGGTGACAGAAGCAGAGAAACATACAAAGAATAACCTTGTTAGAACACTATTAGAATTTTAGTGCATTATCATCTCAACTAAAAGAATCTGTTGCATTTTTACTGCCTGATTTTAAATCACCAACTCCTTCTCAAAACAACTTGTGATACAAAAAGAGACTTTTTCTGTTCGTAAACAAGAAAAACACCTGCTTTTGTTTTTTCAGATATTACTGAAGTAGCATAGCAGAGGCAACACTAATGCTCTAGGCTTTACCATTAAATTAAAACAAACAAACAAACAGTTGGGCAAAGGGAAATAAAAGCAGACCAAGTTAGTGTTATCACTCAGTTGGATTCTGGATGACAATCAGGAAGTAGTCTTTATCTGGAGAGAGAAAAAATACAAATTACTCTTTCATTGCTGATATTCATTCACAGCAACAGTAAATATCAACATTTTCCATACCTCACTAATAGACTGTGGGAACTAGACAGGCCTGGCATTCATTCTCCATGAGCACAACAGCCCTGGCACATCAGATCACTTATTTCCAGAAGTTTTACTAGGGAGAAGTCTCAGCTTTAGGAACTAGGTGCTCCTAAGCTGACTGAATTAACTCAGTTTGTGCCTAGGAAATAACAGCAACTGGCACATGCAATGATGGAATTAAACTGGGTTGTAGAAGACAGTGATTTCCCTTATCTCTCAGGCAGATTGCTGGGCTGCACCGGCTGTAGCTGCATTTTTTTCTGGAGCAATGCTTATTCCTCTCTTTTCATCCTTCATATGGAAATCAGAGGCTGCCTCAGCACAGTCAGAGCCTGTCTCAGGAGCAGTCTACTGCAATTGCAAATCCCTCTTCCTCTCCACCAGCACAACTCTACCATGGAACCGATGCAGGGTGAAGGAACAAAGCTCAGTTCCTGTCACATTAATGACCTGTTCTCACCTCACTGCTACCTGTTTCATAACTGCAGGAAATACTGAGGATGTTTCCTGAAAAGAAGGTTGCTGTTGTTATATTCTGCAGCTCATGATTACAGCTGTAATCATGATTGATCCATGTTGTCATGCTCTATTACTTTTCTCTGAACTAGAAAAATCTATTAGGCTGTTTTGCTTTACCACTTAAGACTACAGAGCTGAGCTGAAATTGTTCTCAAAACATATTCCTTGCCAGCTCTCGTGGTTTCATATTGAAAAGCACAAAGCAGGAGAGGCTGCCAGACACTCAAACACTATTTAACACTTTCTACTTTGATCACCATGAAATGAGGGAAGTGATTTCCCACATTCAAACATGACATAGCAAATTGAGGTCAGTGAGAAGAGCTTTCAACTCTGCAGCAAAACAGCTTCTTGGAGAAGAAATGATCCAAAAGAAAGAGAAGCAGCAGGTGAGCTGTTCTCTCAGGCTCACAGCATCAATCTAAGGAGAGAAAAATGTTGCTGGATGCCCTGGTGCCTGTTTCCCCCCACTCCCTCTGACCTGGTGCAACCATGATCTCGTTCTTCTTGGAGCGGATGCGCAGGAAGGTGAGGTCATTCTGGGGGTCGATGTCTCGCACCGTGCTCCTGGCCTTCATGATGAAGCTGTGCATGAGGCCTGCATACTGAATCGTGGTGGAGTTGTCCATAGTGCTCTTGATAGGAATACCTGCCAGAAACAGGGCACAGCAAGGCTCAGGGAGTGCCAAAGCTCCACAAGTAACTCTGCTCCGGGCATTCTGAGGTTCAGCTGAGGTGGCTATTTAATCTTGTTGCTACACCAGGGGTTAGCAGTGTTCTTGTTAAAGGCTTAAAAGAAGAGCATGAACAGAAATCAGTTGTGGAAAGGCTAAGATCTGGAGCCACAGGTGCAGCTGAGAAGAACTGTTTACCTCTAGTAGCATCAGTGCCTTTACTTTGGCTTTCTATTTATGAGATATATAAATAGAAATAAATAAAAACAAAAATAAATAGCTGGAGGGAGGGAGGAGAGAGGAAATATCTGTTTCTACTTTGTTTTCCTGACTGGGGACAGCTTTTCCTTTCAGAAAGGCTCCTCACCATCACAGTTAAATGATACTCAAGTAAGCTGGACTGGGATCAGTGTTGACTATAGAGGACATCAGGTGCTGCAGCACTCAGTTGCAAAGCTGAGGCTCCAACATTTAGCCATAAGAGCTGACACAGTCCTGCAAAGGCCTCATTCAATTCAGGTGCACCAGCCCAGAGGGCACACACCCCAACAACCTCTGGCCAGAGCTTTCCCTCCCTTGTGCTTCTGCCACCCATCAGAAGTGTTTTCCTACAAAAAGCCAGCCAAAATTCAGCTCATGTCAGAGCAACGCAGCAGCCAACTACCAAACACTGGCATGGCAGGGAAAGCCTGCAGGTGTATGTCCAAAGAAAGTGCAGACCCAGCCTGGAGAGCACCGTCCATTAGTCACTATCATGGAAAAGCAGCAAGCAGGAACACAGGCTACAGACAAGTACTCCATGATCTGATCTTCAGTGTATTCACAGAGAGCTACTATAATCTTTTCTAATGATTATTTCTAGGAAATATTCAACTCTAATAGTTGAATAATTCTCAGAAGCTGGGCTGCTCAGTGTATTTAGAGTGCTCTGAACAACTCTGTTCTCTTGGACCCTCAGTGACTCCAAAAAAGTGACAACTAGCTTGATTCTCAGGAGGCCATGACTATGAGACAGCTAAGCTACTTGAGTCTACCAAGACAGAAGCTCTGGACACACACAGCAGATCTTTCAGGGCTACTGGTAAAGGCTCTGACAGAACACAGCCTCAAACACTGACATAACTCAAATATTTCTAAGCTTCTGCAATTCACTTTATTTATTTTAGGAAATCAATCAAGTGAGCTTGTGGAAAAGCAGAAATAGGAACTCCATTTTCTCTTGTAGCCTAACTATTGGCCACCTGCTTTGGCTCCAGGAAAACCTTTGCTAAAGACAGGCTGTAATCTAAATGCAAGTAATACAATCAGTGGTCCTGGAAATGCATGTTTAGGCTGAGTGACATCTCAGGGAATTGACACAGTACCTTCAGAGTTCACAACAATGATTCCCTGCACTCCCTTTTGGCTCTGGATTCGCTTCAGTGTTTCTTCCACCTCAGCCTGCAAACAAAGCACAGATCAATAGGAGATTACAGCTGCTATTTGCCTTCCACCAAAGCTTGGTAATGAGGTGTCTGAAAATAAAGCTGTACAAAGATGAGTCAAACAGATACTACCTACAACATTCTATACAACAAAGCATCTCTACTTTATCACTAACTTTTCAGTTGTTTTCTGTCTGTCTCCACTCTTCTCTCATTTGTGATTAGAAGCTTGAGGAAACTTGGAATCTCCCTCAAATCCTTCACTCTCTCCTCCTTACCAAGCCTCCCACAACCATGCCCCTGTAGGCTTGCAATCAAAGGATTGCTTACTCAGGTTGCTACAGTTCAGGTGTCAAGCAAAAATCCTGGATGAAAATATACATGGAATTTACAAAAAAAAAGTCTATAAAAAGACACCTTCTTGGTGCCAGGCTGCCTCCCCTTTTCTCAAATGAATGCTGAAAGCAATTACAAATGAGAAAGGTGAGAGGGCAAAACAATGATGAAATGCTGTGTTTATTTCTATTTATGACTGGTGCTGGGATAGCTACAAGATTATAGCCACTAACAATAATTTACAGCTTTACAAAAATCAACCTAAAAAACAAAAACAGGAAAAAAGAAAACTGAAGGCCAAGGCAGGAAACCCTTTGCTTCTCTGTAAAAATCACCAGGAACTTCAGAAGAGCTTTCAAAGCCTTCTGCTGCACAGCTTCCACTGTCACAAGACAGCAATCCCAATTTAACTGCGGGTTCTCTGACAGGGTCATAAAACCTCAGCACCTGAAGTGTTCTCCACAGCTGGGTGAATAGCTGGCATTTTTTATTGCCATTGAAGGAAAGAGACATGCAGCACCTTTCAGATCCTGCAAGACAGTCCCAGAGAGATGGTCTAGGAGCAAAGACAAGAATCACCTAAACTCAGGAATGGCAAGAGCCCTGTGGGATATTTGTCCAAGATGTCTGATGTTCCTGAGGCACTATAAATAATTCTCTCTTCACTTCCACCCCATAGCAAATGAACACAGCCAGATGTAAGCCCTGTACCCTGAGAGGACTTCTCCTAACAACACAACCACTAGCAAATCTTCTACTGAGTGCTGTTTGTGTACAGTAGCTTAGAGTAAGATAAACTGTTGCTGATAAGAGATGGTACCACCTGAGATCATCTTTATCAACGTTTTTCTGTCTTATTCAGCATAGAAAAATCCATTTTTTTAAACAAAGCACTTGACTATTTCTGAATCCTAGACTATTTTCAAATGGAGGACAAGGGAAGTGAAATGAAAACAAACCAGAGTATCACAGAATCAGACTATCCTGAGTTGGAAGGGACCCACAAGGATCATCAAGTCCAACTCCTATTTAGACACAGTACAACCCTGAAGTCACACTATGTCTAAGAGCACATGTCCAAGTGCTTCTTAAACTCCATGAGAGTTGGAGCTGTGACTGCCTCCCTGGGGAGCCTGTTCCAGTGTTCCACCACTCTCTGGGTAAAGAATCTCTTCCTAACATCTAACCTGAACTTCCCCTGGCACAGCTTCATGCCATTTCCCTGGGTCCTGTCACTGCTCACCAGAGAGAAAAGGTCAGCACCTAACCCCTCCCTCTCTGGTGAGAAGGTTATAAACTGCAATGAGATCTCCCCTCAGTCTTCTCTTCTCCAGGCTGAACAGACCAAGTGATTTCAGCCTTTCCTCTTATGTCCTCCCCTGCAAGCCCTTCACCATCTTTGCTGCCCTCCTCTGGATGCTCTCCAACAACTTCATGTCCTTCTTGTATTGTGGAGCCCAGAACTGCACACAATACTCCAGGTGAGGCTGCACCAGTGCTGAGTAAAGAGGAACTATCACCTCTCTCAGCTAGTAATGGAGTGCTTGATGCACCCCAGAACCCGGTTGGCCCTCTTGGCTGCCAGGGCACACTGCTGACTCATCTTTAACTTACTATCTATGAATACTTCCAGATCCCTCTCTGCAGTGCTGCTTTCTAGTCTCTCACTCCCCAGTTGGTAGGTGGCTTCCAGGTTGTCCCTTCCCAAGTGCAGAACCCAGCACTTGCCTTTGTTAAACTTCATATGATTTGTGACAGCCCAGTCCTCCAATCTATCTAGACCTCTCTGCAGTGCCTCTCTGCCTTCATTGGAGTCAATGGCACCACCCAACTTAGTGTCATCAGCAAAATTAGTCCTTCAAGGCCTAGATCCAAGTCATTTATAAAGATATTAAACAGTATTGGCCCTAAGACAGTCCCTGTGGGACCCCACTCATCACCTGTTGCCAGCCTGAAGTAACTCCATTTACCACAATCCTCTGAGCTCTATCCCTCAGCCAGTTGTGTACCCACCTCATGATTTTCTTATCGAGCTGTATGCTCAACATTTTGTCCATTAGGATGCTATGGGAGACAACCAAAAGCCTTACTCAAGTCCAAAAAGATGACATCAGCTGGTCTCCTTTGGTCAACTAGATAGGTAATCTTGTTGTAAAAAGTAATCAAGTTTGTTAAGCATGACTTCCCTTTCATAAACCCATGCTGGCTATGACTGATGACTGTGTTGTCTGTCAGATGCTTATCCATAGCTCCCAGAATTATCTTCTCCATAATTTTACCAGGCACAGAAGTGAGATTGACAGGCCTGTAGTTACCAGGGTCATTTGCTTCCTTTCTTGAAAATGGGAGCTACATTTGCCCACTTCCAGTCAGTTGGGATCTCCCCAGATTCCCAAGAACATTGAAAAAATCAACAGAGGACTTGCTATGACATCTGCCTCATCCTGGGCTGCATCAGGAGAGGCATGAGCAGCAGGGCTAGGGAGGTGATTCTGCCTCTCTACTCTGTGCTTGTGAGGCCTCACCTGGAGTACTGCATCCAGTTCTGGGCTCCTCAGCATAAAAAAGATGTGGAGCTGTTGGAGCGAGTCCAGAGGAGGCCACAAAGATGATTAAAGGATTGGAGAACCTCCCCTGTGAGGATAGGCTGAGACAGTTGGGATTGTTCAGCCTGGAGAAG
>VWZO01004841.1:26120-39722 GCA_013396975.1 Bucco capensis
CCATCCCTGGCAGTGTTCAAGGCCAGGCTGGATGTGGCCCTGGGCAACCTGGTCTAGTGATTGGCATCCCTGCTCAGTGCAGGGAGGTTGGAACTGGATGATCTCTAGGATCCCTTCCAACCTGGCCAGTCTAGGTGTCTATGATTCTTTCAGTACCCTTGGGTGGATCCCATCAGGCCCCATGGACTTACAGGGGTCTAACTGGAGGAGCAAGTCTCACACTAGTTCAGGATCAACTAGAGCATTAACAGACTCCCTGTCATTGGTCACTGGCTCATGGCACTGGGTGTTCCAAGTCCCATCTTCTGTGTTAAAGACAGAGGCAAAGAAAGCATTAAAAGTCTCAGCTTTGTCGATGTCTCCACTTGTGAGGTGACCATGCTCCTTTATAACAGGCCAATGTCACTCCTGGTCCTCTAGTCCTCCTCTTACTATTAACACATTTTAGAAAGTTCTTTTAACTGTCTCCTATGGTACTGGCCAGCTTTAACTCATATTTGGCCTTGGCAGCATGAATTTTCTCTCTATAGTGTGGAACAGCTTCTCTGTAGACCTCCCACTTTACCAGACTCTGCTTCCACTGGCCATATATATACTTTTTTATCCTAATCTCCAGAAGAAGCTCCCTGCTCAGCCAAGCTGGCCTTCTGCCTCACTTGCTTTACTTAATGACATTTAGGGATTGCTTGCACCTGTGCTCCCAGGAGATGGAACTTAAAAACTGACCAGATCTGATGGACCCCAGCACCTTCCATAGTTTTTCCCAGGGTACCACCCTAAGTAGTTCCCTGAGCTCTCCAAAGTCAGCTTTCCTCAGTTCCAGAGTAGTAGTTTTGCTGGCAATTTTCCTCCTATCTTCAGAGATTTTAAATTCAATCACTTTGTTGTCACTGTGGTCAAGACAGCCTCTTATGACAACATGTCTCACGAGACCCTCTCTGTTAGTGAGTAACAGATCAAGGAGGGAACCTTTCCTTGTCAGTTCTCTTAGTACCTGTACCAGGAAGCTATGATCTAGGTGTTTTAGAAATCTTCTGGACCTGTTTGTACCAGAAGTGTGGTATTCCCAGTTAACATCTGGCAAATTGAATTCCCCCATAAGAACAAGGGCAAATGATTTACAAGCATCCCTTGGCTCCTCAAAGAGTAATTCATCAATGTCTTCACCTTCACTGGGTGACCTAGACTCCCATAACCACATCGGCTTTATTTGTTTGTGCCTTAATCCTTACCCAGAGACTCTCAACTTTGNCCATCCACCATCGCACACCACTCACAGGACTCAGCCCACGATGTTTCACTCAGACCAATAACTTCGTAACTCTGAGCCCGGGCCAGAACCTCAAGCTCCTCTTGCTTCTTCCTCATGCTNTTGTTATATACAATGCCACACCTCTGCCTCTTCTGCCTGCCTGTCTTTCCTGAAGACCTTCTAACCATCCACCCAGGCACAGTCTGAAAATCCCTTGTGNCATGCACTGGTATAACAACATTTCAAGAGTGACTCTTTATACTTACTATTCCATGAGTCAGGCAAAAGCATCTCGACTGCCAACCCACCCCTCATCTCTGTCTTGTCTCATTCTGTCCCCTACCCCCTTCCAACCTACTTTAAAGCCCTGTCTATCAAACCTGCCTGCTCATGAGACATGACCTTTCTACCCCTGGGAGAAAGTTGCATCTTATTGTATACATCAACAGACCAGGGGACGAATAAACCCTCCCATGATCAAAGAATCCAAAGTTCCATCAGCGACACCAGTTTTGCAGCCACATATTGACAGATTGGATCCCCCTATTCCTATCAATATTTTCCTCAGCAACTGTGGGAAGCGAGGTAAATATTACCTGTGCTCCTGAGCCTCCTCTTAAGCCACCCAATGTTAAGAGAAATACAGTGGCAAATTGTTTCAGTCTGAAATAATTCCTTGGCTTCTTCCCAGCGCTATTTAAGTCCTGACTGCAGAATCACAGAATGTTAGGGGTTGGAAGGGACCTCTGGAGATCATCTAGTGCAACCCTCCTGGAAAGGCAGGAGAACCTAGAGCAGGCTAAACACTTTCCTTCACTGGACTTTACCAAACCTGTTTGGATGCAAAGAAGCATCCATACAGAATGATATCAGTTTTTCATTTCCTCTAACAACCAACAGATAACCTAACTCACAAGGGGAGGTGATCTTGGAGTGATCCCTGCTGTTGACAGGGAAGGTCTTGCTCCTCCTAATGTTAACTCCCTTCACCCACACTAGCTCTGCTGCTCTCCAAGCCCTCCACAAGACAGTTCAACTCACCAGACCAACAAAAATATTACTGAGAAAAAAAAATTTTCCCTATTTAACACAAAAAACAAAAGCCCTCTCTCTTCAAAAAGGGCTGAATAGTTAGAAGAGAAAGCATATGGAGAAGGAGAGATGCAGTCTGGAAAAGGAGAATAAATACTTCTCCATCACCAATACGCTCTTAGCTGACCTTTGCTTTATATATAACAGCAGCCTTTATCTTCCTGTTTTCATCTAGGAAACTTTAACTCCTAGGTTCACCTAAAAGTTATTTTATTAGACCACTTCAATTTTCCATCTACAACTTAGGTTCTTTACTACTTCTTTACAACTTCTTCCACAGATTTTGATCTCCAACTTCATGAACATGCACTAGCCAACAATACATTCCAACAGGAGGCAACCTCCGATAAAATCAATACCTCCCAGGTTCCACAGAACATTCAACAGCCTCATTAAACAGCTTTAAATATGCTTTCCCCCACCCCTTGCTTTCAGCTTTAGGAACTGTAACCTTGTAGCCATAAGAAATTATAGAATCCTAGAATGGTTTGGGTTGGAAGGGACCTCTGGAGCTCATCTAGTCCAACCCCCCTGCAGTGGCCAGGGACATCCCCAACTAGAGCAGCTTGCCCAGAGCCCTGGCAAGCCTCACCTGCAATGCCTCCAGGGATGGGAACTCAACCACCTCCCTGGGCAACCTGGGCCAGTGTTCCACCACCCTCGTGGGGAGGAACTTCTTTCTAATGTCCAGTTTAAATCTACTCCTCTCCAATTTAAAACCATTGCCCCTTGTCCTTTCACTCCAGGCCTTTGTAAACAGGCCCTCTCCAGCCTTCTTGGAAGTTCCCTTTAGGTACTGGAAAGTCACTAGTAGGTCCCCCCGAAGTCTTCTCCAGGCTGAGCAATCCCAGCTCCCTCAGCCTGTCCTTGTAGGATGGAAAGGGTTTCTTTCCCTTGCACATCTCTTCAGCTTGCCATCGCATAGCCTATTTCAGTGCTTGATAGAATTAACCGAATTATGGGAATGATTTGCTTACCACCGCTATGGTTTCGGGATCAAAGCCCACAGTCCTGGTACCTGGCAGGCTGAGCTCAGCTACCACGGTGAAACGGCTCTGTGCAAGCGCAGGGCCCTCCCCGGCGGTCTGCGAGACAGCGCGAGGCCCACGGTACCGGAAAGCTCCTGAGAAACACCCGCAATACAACAGCCGCACCCAGGCGTTCCTAGCACCGAGACGAACCCAAATCACACTGGGGGATGAAGAGCAATCGGAGACACATCGCAGAACTGACAACTGGGACTCGCTTTTGCTCGGGACAGAACAGCGGACTGCTCGGACCAAAGCCCGGCCCGGGCAGGGCAAGGCATCCCCCGGGCCGAGGAGGCCCCAGGGCCACTCCTGCCGCTGGCGGCAGCATCTCCCACGCCAAAGCCCCCCGTGGGGCGGACAGGAAATGCAGCGGCGCCTCCCCAGGGCCGTGCACCCCCCTGTCTTGTCCCTCCCCTCTCCTCCTCAGGCCACGGGACAGCGCCAGAGGGCACAGCCCGAAGCCAGCCCCATACCCTCACCCACCATGTCGAGCTGCCGCCTCTCCGCCCAGTCACGGCACCAAGCGCATGCGCCGCCGGGAGCCTGCTCCGGAAGCACTTGAGCCGCGGCGGGGCTAGGCCGAAGCCCGGCGGTGGGGCGGGAAACACCTCCCCGGTAAACGCCCACCGCTCCTGCCGGGGAGCGTTCTCCTGTTAAAGCCTCCCCTAAAGCAGAGAGGGGCGGAGAGGTGACTCCGCGGTTGCCTCGGAAGGCCTCGAGAGACGGAAAGGTGCTGGGCAGGTGAGGGGAGAGATCGAGCTCCGCTAAGCCAGCGCGGCTGCTGCAAACTCTGGGAAGGCACCTGTGCTGCGAGCCCTGGGGGTTCCAGTCAGGAGGAATGGCGTCTTCAGGCACTGTCTGTATGGAAAGGATAACTGTTCAGCCAGCCTTCGAAAGGGGGCAGGGATAGCCTACGTTCTGAAGGCAAAATAACATGCCCAAGAAGTGTATCAGGCACAAGCCCAGTTGATACTCTACATCCACAGGAAGAGCAGCTGGTACTTTGCCCCTTCCGTCAGGAATCCAGCCTCTGCTTCAACAGCATGGTACTTCTTTCAGCACTGAGACCCTGCAAGCAGGAAGTTGACACTCAGCTCCTTGCAACAGTTACAGAAAGAAGAGAGTTGTTGGATACAAAATAGAAACACGACACCCTGAAGTAGGTGGATTTGGTTCGGGGTTTTTTGTCCCCAAGATACTCTGAAACTCAAGACTTGCCAGAGCAGAACTACTCACTGCTCCTTCATATGTGCCAAGGACTACTTTCTGCTGGAGAGAACAGGTTTCTCTGGCAAACCCTGTCATTTTTGCACTACTGTAGAGTCGGTAGGTTGAGTAGACATGGGATCAGGCTTCTTCAGAGATCAGGAAGCAATCCTTCTTCAGATCCAAGAGCTAGGGCTGTTTTCCAGTGGGTATTTACACCTCTGCAACCTCAATTTAAAATATTCTTTCTTATCAGTCCAGCAGTAAGTTTTAAAGCTGGCTACAGAAAGTCATAGTAAGGTTGGAAAAGACCTCTAAGATCATCAAGTCCAACCACCATCCCAACACCCCCAGGACCCTAAACCATGTCACCAAGTGCCACATCCCCCTGTTTTTTGAACCCCTCCAGACATGGTGACTCCACCACTTCCAGTGGCACTGCCACCAAGAGCAGAAATCATCTCAGGAAAGAAACATCCCTAAGAACTCTGCTAGAAGGACAATTTCAGGCAGCCTAATCCCACCTCCCCCCAAAAGAGCAGGCAAGGTCTTTGCAAACAGAAGCAATAACAACGAGATAATAACAGCTCTTTAAGTAGCTTTATAAAAGTATTTGACTTCCTAAGATACTGTTACAGTTACCTGAGTATTTGAAAGTACAATGCAAGGAAATTTCAACAAGGATTTTCAGGATGGTATTGTACAATCCAGTGCTGCTGATCCCAGTTTATAGAGGAGTTCACTAGAGCACATATACACAAACAGTGATCCTGAAGAGAATTAACAAGACACCACAGAAAGGGGGCTGGAAATACCAATGGAACAGAGAGAGCTGAGATTAAAAATCCCAAAGCAGCATGTAAGAAAAATGCAAACAAAATTAAAAATTAAACTTTTTTCTTTTTTTCAGAATAATAAAAAAAATTCTTTTTTGTTTTTAAACACAAGCAACTGGATTAAAACCCCAACAACTTCCATACTAGATCAGATGAAGACATGACACATTGATTGTGGACTTCATTAGTAGCTGAACATTTCCTGAGCTATCCAGAATAAGGCTTTGTTCATTCTCAGATCAGCAGCTCAGCAGTTCAATTTTCTCATGTCATTCTCATAAGGCAAAAAATTCTAAATAAAAGTTATTTTAATGCTTGAAAATCAGGAACAATTGACAGTTGCATATGAATAGACATTTTTGACATGCTATGAACCTGAGCACCTCAGGCTGCTAACTCAGTTGAAGTTGTGGGAGACAAATTTGTTCACCTTTGCTGGAGATCTTCCTTGTCAGTCCAATTCATCCTAACCTAGTCTCTGAGATGCCAGATGCTGTGGGCTCATCCACAGGTTGTTTTCACCAGATCCCCATAAAGAACAGAAAAGTGCACCAGTGGCTCATATTAATTCCTTTTATTTCTACACAACATGCTGTAAAAACAGATTTGTTAGCATTCACAATGCTGACAAAGTAGAATGCCTAAAGTAATCTTAACTTCTGGCTTCAGAAATATTGCCAATTTTACACATTAATTGGTTTCGATTTGGGGCAAATCCAACATTTCACAGATGATTCCCCTCCCAATGAATTCTTTCTTGGCAGTATTCGAAAATCCTGTCTGGTGCTTGGGATATCCAGCCCCCTTTCCCCCACCCTAATACAGCAGAAAAGACATAGAAACATGCCATTTAAATTAAAGAAAGAAAAAAACGGAATAAGTGGAATCCTGGACTGCAAAAATATATACAAGCATTTACCTTTTTTTCCTGAACTAAACATTTCAATCATAAAAATATTAAACAGCCATACCCTATAGAACTAGGGCTAAGGCTATTTCAATTATAACTATTCTTTATTTCAAAAATATAGGGCTGAAAGCCTTTTGGGTGATATTTATACATTAACAGTATTTCTAGGTTTCCCTACAAGAATCATAAAGCATTATGCAGAACACAGACTATTTTTTCATAGCTTAATCTTGCATTATCTTGCTTAATTTAGTCTCTCTTGTAAATATGTTAGATAACTACATTTCATTGTAAGAAGTAATATAAACAGAAGAATATTTATAAGGCCTTTTTTCTCCTCATGAGCCATATACTGTCACATAGCCATCAAATGTTCTGAAGTTGGCAGTTTCCTCCTAGTAGGACCACGAAGCCAGGTTAGCTCTCACCAGCAATGAAACTGTAAAAGGGTCATTTCAGTGTCAGCAGAAACTCTCTTCTCTGCCTTTCTTAGCACATGCATGTGTGAAGAGCTACTCACTCTAAAGTCTAATCATTCTGCCTTCCAATAAGCTTGGATCACTTTGTGTGACCTGAAGAAAAAGCTTGAAGTCAGTTAAAAACTGTACTGTCTTGGTGCTTTCTCAGGCCTGAAGCAGTTTTTCCTCCCCCCTTACAGTTCAGACAGAAGGGACAGTAGGTAAAAAATATTCTTTTCAAGCCTGGAAGTTGAGTTCTACAGTTTCTCACTGTCCTGTTTGAGCTGCAGTTATGCTTTAGGATGTGCTACATGCTACTTCAAGTGTCATGTCTCTTACTATGGCTAACAGCTCACTGAAGTTTGCTTTCTTCCCCTCAGGCAGGGAAAGAGCTGACCATACCTAAAAAGTGCATTCAGTCTAAAGGAGCAGTAAAATGCAAAATGTTCCTGTAAACCAGAAAAGAATTGAGTATGAACAGACTCTAAAATGAAGTAAAAACCTTATTAATCCAATAGGAACTCACTACAAAAGTTACTAGCTAGAAGCAGTTTAGGGTGAATAAGCTTAGCAACCTCTCCCCAAACCTTTTGTTTCCATCTTTACAGAACTATTTACTGATGTTCCAGCTTCCCACAAATCTGTAATCCATGTCTGAACTTGCTAATCCTCTTAGCCTTAGCCAGTATCACAGATCAATTCATCAGCAAAAATGACAAGTAGTATCATTTTCTGAATCCAGTTGCTTTGTACCTCTTCCTGAGAGCCCAGTAAAGTCTGCAGAGCAAACTGCCTGCAACATGGGACAGTAACACGGAGAAGAACAATGTCCATGAACACTTCTGACCACAAACATCAGTCTGCAAACAGGAATCCACATGGAGTCAGTGCAATCCCAGGTGGTCTTGTCTTTTGCAAAACAAGTGAAGTACCACAGTGTTAATATTGATTTCAGAGTTAAATGTGTTACACAGAAAGCTCAGAATCCTTCTGAGGGCACACAAAAATGTTCCAATGACTTTGGGCAGGTGGCTGTTTTGCTGAAATTAGCAGGTTTGGGGGGAAAAAAGAAAACAAACAACAAAGCAAAGCTATGCCCTGGATTTGTGCCACAGTTTGACATCCCCTTAACAGCAGCTTGAGTCCAGCTGGCATGGGAACAGACTCCAGGTGGGGGAAAAAAACCAGTCTGGCCACACTTGAGTTAGCAAAAAGAGCTTAAGCAAGGAAGTGCTGATGGTACAGAGAGGCTGTGCACACACTGGCTCTAGTAACACTGCTGAAAAGAGACTTAGGATGCTGCTGCAGCATTGCAGCTACCAATGAACTTCCCAGTGCATCAGTAGCAAAAAATGCTACTAAAAAGGAAAGACAAAACTATTGTTAAAAATCTGTCATTCATTAAGGACACATTCTAATTAATGAATGATAAAACAAAACAGAGCCCAAAGCTGTATTAAACCTCTGCTTAGGTCATAAGTCATTCGTAGCCATATCTGATTGCTCATTTGATTTCTGAAAGTGCTCAGTAGAAATCCAGAGTTAATGTGGATAAAACCTCAGGATCACATCCATTTACTTACACATCAGTATTGTTAAATAAATCCAAGTCAAGTCTACTTTACAATGAAGTGTGCAACAAGCAGAAGAAATGAAGAACATACATCACTGAGTTCAGGTTCTTCAAGGTGCAAATTTTAGCTATTCTTGCCCAAATCCTTCTGTTTCTTCAATTGCAAACAACAACTTTTCCTTCAGCTGCTCATAATTCTTATAGGGTGGAAGGTCCAAGCGATTGAAACTGAAAAGACAGACAAAAAAAATTAGGACTGAAAAATAATTAAAGCATCACCAAAAAAAATCCCTTGTCAATACAGATAATTAAACTTTTTACTGTGGAGGTGAATACTTGGACCTGTGAAAAGCTGACTACTGACAGCCATCTGTACTCCTGAGAGCAAATGTTAGAGCTCAACTGTTTGAAGAGTGACAGTTCTCTAGAAATGCAGAGTGCTTGGTGACAAGTTTCACTCACTTTTGTTCCTTGGTTAACTAGAGTCATCTTTCACATCTGAAATGTCAAGTTTGTGTGGTGAGCACTAACACACCTGGGGAACTGAGCAGAAGCTACCTTCTCTCTAGGGAAGAGGAAGTCTGGCTATTGTACTATCAGGATGGAGTGTAGGGATAACAAAGATCAACCTCTTTAAGCAGTACTGTTTATGACTTTACATTTTCAGTAATACACAGAATCACAGAATCAGTAAGGTTGGAAGAGACCTCTAAGCTCATCCAGTCCAACCATACCTAGCACTCCCATACACTAACCCATGGCCCTGAGCAACACAGCTAAATGTTTCTGAAACCCCTCCAGGGATGGTGACTCCAGCACCTCCCTGGGCAGCCTGGGACAAGACTTAACCCTTGCAGGGAAGAAATTCCTCCTTATATCTAATCTAAACCTCCCCTGATGCAACTTGAGGCCATTTCTTCTCCTCCTCTCCCTGTTAACCCTGGAGAAGAGACCTACCCCCAGCTCACTGCAACCTCCTGTCAGGGAGTTGTAGAGAGAGCTAAGGTCTCCCCTGAGCCTCCTCTTCTCCAGATTAAACACAAATCCATGGAATCTCCTCCATGCCACAGCAGTTTTTCAGAACTTCAGCTATTATTCAACAACAAAGTTTATTGGTATAGCTTGCTTTTTGCTTTCATACAGTTTCATTTCAGTATATTACTCATTTACTCAAACCTCAAAAGAGATTGTTGGCAGCAAAACCAGAATAGCAAGCCTCTGATTTGGCACATACCAGGTATGACTTCTAGGTAACCAGTTTTCCTTTCCAACTTTTTCAATACAAAATTTTTGGGGTCCATTGCTCCCTGTAAAAAATTCAAACAAACAAGGCATGGGTCTGGCAACCTTTGTAGCAGCAACACAACTGCAGGAGGAAAGGCCTCAAGACAACACAAGATTACTGTTACTTGCACAGAAAAGAAAGTCTCTTTACAACTCTGCCTAGATCAAAGCATGCATGTGGTGAAATGATAAATGTGATTTTGAACCAACAGGTGTAAACATTCCCTCCATCTCTTTTCCCATCACAGCTCAAGGACATGCAGAGCTCACAAAGCAGCATTCAATGGAAAATTCACTTCAAATGTCCATAAGCACAGAACTTGACTCTTTTAAAAAGAAAATCTCTTTCTAGCCTTAGAGGGATGATTGTTAACTCATACCCATGAGGTCAGCAAATCCTCCCACTGGCAATCTGCATGTTCCAGTCACAAACTGCAAGAGTCTCATTCTCTTCTCATTATCTATTTCTTTCACAAACTGAAAAAGAGGAATTGAAATGTACATTTAGGTACAGATTTGATCTTCAGATTTTCACATCATCATCATCCAGAGAGCAACAAATTACCTGACTCAGCAATACCAACAGAAATGTGCACACTTCAGACCTGTTCAATATTTCTGACTACAGTTTACAGAGCATAGCCACAGCTTAGCCACTTGTGTTGGTCTGAGAATAAAAGGAAGTCTCCAAACCTGCCAGAACCACACTATCTGCCTGCTGGTCCTGGTGTAGTGCCTGTAGATGGTGTGTCTCTGCCAGTCATTCAGATCAATTTCTTGCATTCCACATAGAAGCACCTTTACAGGAGGAAAAGGGAAAGAAATATGGGAGCACAAATTAGCACTTCCCTTTTGTGACTTCCTACAGAGCAAAAAACAGAACATCAACTGCAACCATACTTAGAAGCATCTGCAATAACAGGATTCTTGGTTTGAATTTCAAACCTTAGAGTGATCACAGAATCATTAAGGTTAGAAGAGACCTCTAAGCTCATCAAGTCCAACCATACCTAGCACTCCCATGCCACTAACCCATGACCCTAAGGAGAGCAGCTAAATGTTTCTTAAACCCCTGCAGGGATGGTGACTCCAGCACCTCCCTGGGCAGCCTGGGACAAGACTTAACAACCCTTGCAGGAAAGAAATTTCTCCTTATATCTAATCTAAACCTCCCCTGCTGCAACTTGAAGCCATTTCCTCTTGTCCTCTCCCTGTTAACCCTGGAGATAACACCTACCCCCAGCTCACTCCAACCTGATGACTCCTGATGACTGCTTAGGGAGTATATTTGGAGAAGCCACAAAGAGAAAGCATCAATATCATGAAAAAATGGAAGAATTGCTTGCATTTAGCCATTCAAGCTAGGAACAGTTTATTGTTGGCCAGTCATACAATTCTCTGCTAAGAACAGGATGTTCTGTTTTCATGTTTTACCTTTTAAAACTGAATAGATGCTTCAGAAAGTTTAATTTAGAACCTGGTGGGGTCTATATGCAATCACCAATTGTATATTTGGGTTTTTCACCTCCTTCCTGTCAAGTTCCTCATTCTCTGAACACAGGCAAATCAAATTGCTAAGGATTACAAAAGCAACTCAGTAAGAAATTTCTGCTGGCAGCATCTGAGCCTTTAGAAACACTTCAGTAGGCTGCAAAGAGGCAAGATGAAGGGAAACACACTAATCAAATCCTCTGCCATGAAGTTTCCCTGCTATAGGCTCTAAAGCAGAGTTGTCAGCTTTCAGAGTTGTGCTCTTCAGACATAATGGGTGAAGGTTAAATATTTTCTGTGGAACCACCTGCATCTAGAAATAACCAAATAATCCTTTACCTCCAGCTCCTTAGCATCAAAATACTGCAGATACTGTTGTGGCAGGATTTCATTGAAGCCTTCAAAGAAAGCTTGTGTCTGCTCCTCCACCCCTCGGGACAGTCTCCATTCTGCTACTAACCTGAAAAACAAAGCATGCATTTCAATGGCCTCTGCTAACCAAAGTCCACATCTTTGTTAGCCTATTTTGAGATGAACTGTAGGCCAAGTTGAAAGAAAATATATATATATATGGAAAGTCTGGAAAGTTCTGGGGATAGAGCATTGTGTAACTTTATTAGTAACCTTTACTCTGTGCAAATAATTGTTTTTTTCTTTAAGTTCAAACCCTGTGTTTCCAACAAAGTATTTTAAGACTCAGAGGAGGCAGCATCCATTCACTGCTTGTATAAATGAGAGCACAGCAGTCCCTAGGGATTGGGAGAAAGAGAAAAATGCAGAGCTCTATTGGTCTAATATTGTCCCCAGAAATCTCAAGTCATTATCCATGGAAAGGTAAAAGCCAGGTCAGGTTGTACTGGTGAAGAGAAGCAGGACTGCTAGCTTACCAAGAAACGACTATGTCCATTTGGAAAGTTCCATATTTGTGTCTGTTAATCATGAAACTTTGCTCTGTGGCAGAAAGTCCACTCTCCATTAATAAAAGGGTGAAAAGCAGGCAGGAGACCCGAAGAACCTGAACCCAGGGAGAAGCAGATATTATGCTGAATTCAAGCCTAACCTGTTAGGAGAACTGGAGGCTAAAGGAGAGATGGCTATTGTCTGATTTCAGTCCTAGAAACTTCAGGGACAGAGTAGGACTCAGAGTTAAGACAAGAGATTAGGAATGAAACTGGAATCTGAGCTCTCCCTGGGTTCCTAGAAACTAGAAGAGAATGGTTTCCTGCAGATCCTCCCCAATTTTCAACCCCAATATTCCTAACTGTGCAGAACTGCAGAAGGCAAGGATGTTTCTTCACTACCTTTGCTGGGAATTACTGAAAAGTCTTCAGATTACTCATGTGATGAAAACAAAATCCACTCCCTTCCTCAGCCTTTCCCATGGAAGAAGCCTTCAGAGAACACAATGTAAGAAAGAGAGCAAAATTCTGCTAGGCTTCAGTTCATTTTGTGCCTGCAACATGGGACTTGTTTTGCAAGCACATTCTCCAGGCTTGTATGCTGAAGTTCACACATGAAAGCAGAGCTCTGCACACAGAGGAAGGAGGATATTTCAGGACAAGAGAGGTCACTGTCCCATTCTTATTCTTTAATGGCTTTTATGTTCCTTCCCTCTTAACTTATTGCTTTAATACATTCTGCTACTCCAACCATAACCCTTCACTTGTGACAACACAACATACAGCATCACTCCCAACACTGTCCTGTTGCAAACACCAAGGCCATTCAGGCTGTAAGATCAGTTCAGATAAACCCAGTAGTGATCCCAATTACCTCTAAGAAATAGGAATCATCACAAAAGCAGCAACAAAATGTTGTTAAGTTTAAAAAACCCCAAAGCAGAAACAGCTGAGAAGAATATCAGCAGCCTAGGAGGCAATAAAATTGCAATCATAAAGATATGGAACTATTTATGAAATATCTGACATTCACCTTTCTGGTTATGATGTTCTGCTAAACTTAAATGACCTTCTACTAATTATGACCTTGGAGAAGAGTACATTTAAAAACTTATTTCTATTCATATTCTTCTTTCAAATATGATACCCAAACAACTGCCACTTGCTGCCAACACCAGCAATTACTGAGAGAATTTCAACAGTGCTTCTGCTTACGTAGTTCTCTTGCTAGAATTAAAGAAAGAAAAGGATGGACTTAAAAGTATTTTAAAGTCTTCACTTATTCTCACCTAATGTATTCTTCTTTGTTTTCTTCTGTGACCAGAATGTTGCTACCATTTGGCTTCAAATCATGGCTTTTGATTTCCCCTAGAATTTCTTTATCGACTGAGAAAAACATTTCCAAGCCACATTCTTCAATGTTGTTTTCTCTGTAAGGAAAAGAATACAATTGGAAATAACTGTGTGAAGACCTTGTTCTCCATAAAGGAGATGAGGATGAAGAACCTGCAGGAAAAAAAGGTTTGAGCTAAGTAATCACAATATCCCAGTATGTCAGGGGTTGGAAGGG
>VWZO01004841.1:39811-63877 GCA_013396975.1 Bucco capensis
GGAAAGGTTCCTTCACAATAGTGCTGGTTTGCAGAAAGTTCTGCCTCATCACCAATCTGCATACAGGAATTGTTTTGCTAAGCAGAAATTTTTGCTCAGTAGTAGCCTTAAATTTACCAGTCACAAGGCTGACAAACTACCTGGGGACTATGATCTGTGGAATGTCTACTGAAGAGAGAGACTTCCCAAGCAATGACATTGTTGTGTATTTCATTGCACACTTGCATCTTCTAGCAGGTAAAATAAGTGAAACTAGCACTGAGCTTTTGTCAGGTAATATCAGACAAAAAGCAAACTGAATGACTTGGCATGTGCCTGCAACATGGGACTTGTTTTGCAAGCACATTCTCCAAGCTTGTATGTTGAAGTTCACACATGAAAGCAGAGCTCTGCACACAGAGGAAGAAGGGCATTTCAGAACAAGAGAGCTCACTGTTCCCACTCTTTAATGACTCTGATGTTCCTTCCCTATTAACCTGTTGCCTTAAAACATTCTGCTACTCCAACCACAACCCTTCATTTGTGACAACACAACATACAGCATCACTCCCAACACTGTCCTGTTGCAAACACCAAGACCATTTAGGCTGTAAGATCAGCTTACATAAACCTGGTAGTGATCCTAAGCATCTCTAAGAAATAGGAATCATCACAAAAGCAGCAAAAAGTGTTAAGTTTAAAAACCCCCAAAGCAGAAATGGCTGGGGAGAATTATCTTCAACTCTAGTCAATTTATGGACCATCCTGGAAGCACAAACTAAACCAGCCCAAGCTCCTCAGTTAACAAAGCACAAATACTCCTGCTAAAGACAAAACCTCTTAGAAATTCAACACAGGAAGAATCTGTAGCCAAGCGTTGCTCAAATCAAATCAACTCTCTTCTCTTTACAAGCACTCTACTCTTTGCAAGCCAAATCAAAATGTGTATCTCAGTTTGCAAGCACCTTGTAAAGCTGCTTTCCTTGTTCCCCAAAGGAATGCTTCCAAGATTCACCCCTGCAGGAGATTACAATCTTCTCTTTTCTATTTCCTTCTGCATTTTAAAACTCAATCCATCCCCCGACCTTCTATGAATGTCTCGAAGCATTTTGAAAACTATTTTGATTTTGCCAGATTGTCAAATGTTTTATCTCTCTAGGCACACACAGAAAAGACCAATTTTCCTGCTCAAATATTTTTACTGTAGCAGAAACAAACAAGTTTTTAGTGAATTTGGGTGGGCTGGTTGTTTTTTAACCTGTTGGGGAATGCAAATTGCCTGTTAGTGAAACAAGTGGTGCACATCACCCATGGCCTACAGGCTCCCAGAGTCCTGCTATTCTAGCATGAAGTACAAAATCAATATGCTTTAGCTCTAAGATGTTTTTTTTTTAAATGATTTCTTACAATACTTTTAACACAATTCCAGAATCATTATGGTCTACAAACTCCAGATTCTTTTTACTTGCAGATTCCTCTCCAAGGAGCAGCAAAGGAGTGAAGGAGAACTTCAGAGGATGAATGTAGACTAGACAGATGACTGACAATGCATACATGGAAGGCTAGATGGAGGAATGGTCTGGAATCATTCAGCTTGGAGCAAAAAAACAAGGACAGCTAGAAAAATGCAGGAGCATTAACTCTTTTAAAGCATTAAATCTTCAATACTAACCTTTAAGACAAATATCAGGGAGGACTAACAGAAGAAATTAATCAACTTCTGTTACCTTCACATTATTGTAGCACTAAACTTCTCTTTTCTAACTAAACCAGGTACTAGGGAGAGAAGCATTGGGTGCATTTGTGCTGATTTCTTTTAATCAGATATTGGAAAAGTTACAGTGGAATTTACTCATGCCATTTTATTTATAACAGGGTTCAAGGCAGCCACAGCTGTAGAGTCCCTAGCTAGATTTAGTAAAAAAACAGGAAAAATGGAATGCAAGATGCTGTGTAGAATACTCACAGAATCACAAAGGTTGGAAGAGACCTCTAAGATCATCAAGTCCAACCATCCCTAGCACTCCCATGGCACTAAACCATGGCCCTAAGGAGAGCATCTAAATGTTTCTTAAACCCCTGCAGGGATGGTGACTCCAGCACCTCCCTGGGCAGCCTGGGACAAGACCTAGCAACCCTTGCAGGGAAGAAATTTCCCTTCTATCTAATCTAAACCTCCCCTGCTGCAACTTGAGGACATTTCTTCTCATCCTCTCCCTGTTAACCCTGGAGAAGAGACCTACCCCCAGCTCACTGCAACCTCCTGTCAGGGAGTTGTAGAGAGACATAAGCTCTCCCCTGAGCCTCCTCTTCTCCAGACTAATCAATGAACCAGAACAGCTTTTTGCATTATAAAACTATTATCTGTGTATCCAAACTTGCAGTAAATATTCCAGTCCTGCTCTGTAATTGATAGATTAAGCTTTCCAGTGGGGTCTTTAGTCATAAATTTACACCTACTTCTTGCAATAAATGAAAAATCAAAACCATTGTTGTGTTATTTCAAGAACAAAAATGAAGTCAAACTCACTTTACCCAGATGAGGGAGTTGTAAAACTCTGGGTCAACAGACTCTAAATCCTTGAGTCCTACTGGCTTGTTTAGGATACGCTTATAGAAGGGCAGAGAGAAACCAGTGTCAATGAACTTCCCATGGAACAGAGCCTGCAGGAGATGAAAACAGACACAAGAATGCAAGGGATGAGGGACTGCTTCATGTGACAACAACATTCTGTACCCTGCACCAAGGAATTCTGACAGCCAAAGAACTAAACCAATGCAGAATAGCATGACTGCGACTAGGCTGAATTAACTTCTACTAACTGCAGTTATAGCCAAACCCCTGGGAAGAGTTTCAATTACACCTCTGATGGTAGAATGTTTATTGACAGGAAAATGACAGGAGAGAACCTCTTTCTCCTTTTGAACTTACCATGGCAATGAATCTCCCAATAAATCTGAAGTATTTCAGATGGTCTGGGTTAATGTAAGAGGCTGGGTTTATCTGTAAGCAGTAGTTATCTTTCCCTGCATATTCAAACAGGCAATACATTGGGTTCAAAACTTCATGTGACAATAGAAAGAACCATTCCCTGAAATCACACAAACAATAAAAACACATTCAAAATAAAATTACATGAGAAATTGTTTTAGCTAACTCAGGTTGTCTTAGGAAGTCCTTTGGCAGAAGGTTTGCTAGACCAAAGTGAAACCAAACTGAAGCTAACACAAGTTACAAATTAATATGCAAAGTGACAATGACATACAAGGTCTGTCTGTGGTTTCCATAGGTAACTCCCTTATCTAAATGAGGAGCTTAAAAGCCTACCACTGATTTTAACTTCAAGGTTTAAGAAATGCTAATTCATGTATGCACTTCTTGGTTACATCCCAGTAAAGATTTTTGCCTTGAAAGTTGATTTCTATTCACTTTTTCAATAAACCTCTACTTTGCTATGAATGGTTGTGCCAGAGGCTTAATGGATGCAAAATTGCAGAGATATTAGCCATGTGCTGGTCTGCCTTTGAAACTGGGGGTTGATTTAAAAAAAACCCAATTTCATAGAATCCTAGACTGGCCAGGTTGGAAGGGACCCTAAAGATCATCTAGTTCCAACCTCCCCACACTGAGCAGGGATGCCAATCAATTTCTGATGATAAACTGTGCATCTCTTTCATTACTGAGAGGATTACAGTAACTCCTAAATCAAAATGAAAACAACTTTATACAGTTTTAAGACATGCACACACCTTCAGGAACTGTCTGCCTCAGATTCTCCAAGGGAAGAAAAGGAATCATAGAATGGCCCAGGTTGGAAGGGACCTTAGAGATCATCTAGTTCCAACCCCCCTGCCATGGGCAGGGATGCCAATCACTAGCCCAGGTCACCCAGGGCTGCATCCAGCCTGGCCTTGAACACTGCCAGGGATGGAGCAGCCACAACCTCTCTGGGCAACCTGTGCCAGTGCCTAACCACTCTCTGGGGAAAGAACTTCCTTCTAATCTCCAATCTAAATTTCCCCTCCTTCAGCTTATAACCATTCCCCCTTGTCCTATTACAATATGACCAGCTAAAAGTCTCTCCCCTTCTATTTTATAATCCCCCTTTAGGTACTGAAAAGCTGCTATAAGATCCCCTGGAAGCCTTCTCTTTTCCAGGCTGAACAATCCCAACTCCCTGAGCCTGTCCTCATAGGGGAGAACAAGCTTCACTAACATTTTAAAGCACTGCAATTTAAGATCTGCTTTTGGGAAGGCTTCACATCAGTGACTTGCAGAGAAAGATATTCTTTGCCATGGTAGTTTAGCTTACCTTGCAACACCTCCATAATCTAAGCCTTCTTCACCAGGGAATATAACCCACAAACGTCTCCGGAGATCCTGAGGGCTGAAGCTCATTATCTTAGTGAAAGAAAAATAATCAATTCTTTTTAAGAAAACAGCTACAAGCACTGGACAGACTTACTGCTAATTGCTATCATGCAGCATACAGGTAACACTGCAGACCATAAATGAACTATGAGCATGGGAAGTAGCTGTTCATGCAACTCTCATGGAATCTGAGGCGTTAGTGCAAACCTATTTCCATAGATTCAAATGGAAAAGAAAAGGAAATAATCATTCCCAAATGAAATACTTGGGATACTTAGGCCAGCAGCCAACAAATAACAGGCTCAAACTGAGTCAATTTGCTATTTGCTAAAATATCATATTGAATGGTGTCCCAGTTACATAAAATGAGGAGACATGACCAAGGACTCAAAGAAACCAGAAACAAAATAATCATAAACATATTTTTTTCATTGTATCCTCAAGAGGATAATAGAAGTCTAGCTGGTCTGTTGTTTTTAAAAGTCAGTAAGGCTCATACTTTACTGATGCTAGTTTTAATACAAAGAACACACTTGCAATGATACTGACTGGGCCAAAAATCAGAGGTTTACATACAGAAATATCATAGAACAACTTTGTGTGTCCAAGATGCAATGAGAGGTACAGAATTTGGGTCAAGATTTGCATTTTGAAGTCTCTCCTAGCTGTCTGTAGTAATCATGACACAAAACCCCAAAACTATAACCTCAGAGATACCTGCAAATGATGAATGACTAACAAGTATCACACATTAACTCTTGGAGGTCTTTGCCATTATCTCATCCACATTCCTGATAGGGCCCCTTCTTTCCCTAAGGAAACCTGACCTAGCTTTGCTGATCCTTATGTAATTAAAGAATTCAGCTCTTTCCAGTACAGTAAAATTTTACAACCTCTCTGGTTACTGTAAAAGGACCAAGTGCAATTGTAGAAACAAGGCTGAAGCTAACTTTCAGTGACAGGATTTGTTTTGTCCTCTTCTAACCCCTTTGATTTGAAGGCATCATTGTTCCAAAAGAAAAGGCTAACAACTGCACTATTTGTTGCTTCTGTTTACAGTAATTTGAACAAGAAAGCATTAATCCTTACTTAAGAATATATTTGTCTTAAAACATACTATTCTGTTTGTTCAATCTCCTGTGTAGTAACTCCTGTAAGAAATGAGGCTTGAGGACATAGAGGAAGATAAGAAAAATCAGCCTAGGGCCAAAGGAAGCTGAAAGTTCTCTCTTCTTAGATAAGGTCTGCATTGTTACTTTTCAGTTAGGAAATACACAAGTGGCTAAGAGGAGTGTTTGCCAAGAGGAATTGCCCTGTGCACTTCCAAGCCTGTTACTGTGTGTCTTATTAAACTGACAAAGAGCTGCTTTGGGCTTCAATTTAACAAGGAATGGGAGTGATTTATTGCTACAATGAACACTCAAAAAGTAAACTTCAAAAGCACTTGGAAATATTGTAAAGAACAAATTCTAACCACAGTTTAGGTCTATTAGTAACAAAATTGTTGTTAATGTCTGTAATCTAAATAGAATGCTTAATTTTTGTGTTCTTTTAACCATATCATTACTCATAAAGACCCAGACAAAGATCAACTGAACTTCTTTTGGTAAATAGTCCATATTTATACACTGTTAGTCCATATTTATATACTGTCAGGGAAAATGTGTCCACAAACATAAGCACAGCATGAAAAGTTGCTGAGAATGGGGAGCTGCTCTGCAGCAGTGCTCCCCTCCAAACCAACTCAGATTGCAAAGAACTCTGACAAAAAATTAGAAGTAATAAAACAAGACATCATCATCTCTACCAGATGAAGAGGTCAGGCTGTTGGAGGCTCTGATCTGGCTGAAGGGGGGGGGGTTGGATTAGATGACCTTTCTAAGTCCCTTCCAACCCAAACCATTCTGTGCTTCACTGAGTCAGTCCTCAGAGCCAGAACTTCACTTTTTAGCATGATATTTCAATACCTAAGTATGAATGTAGCCAAACTACTAGTCTCACTGAAAACACAAGCAAGATGCCAAAGGATCAAGAATGACACGTGACAATAAATTTAACCAACTCAACTTTTCAAGCCTTCTACTAAACATATTTTAATACCATACCTGTTGAAATGAGTCCTCAAACAATGTTTTCCTGCTCACTGTAATCTTTATGTGCTGTGGCATTGCCAGTTGCTGAAATGAAATTGTTTAGAGGTGAAGGGTACAGTCACTTCAAGTTTCTAACACTGACTCTGGACTGTTATTTGGTTTATCTATTGTTTGAAGAGGTACAGTTGAATTTTACTCATCCATATCACGCAAACCCAGCAATTGAGATACTTGAATTGTAATTTACTTCAAGAACAAACTGCTTCCAACACTGCTATCTACCAGGAGGTTTCACATGCCTCCAGATCCTGCTTAGAACAGCTTCAAATATTGTACTCAGAAAACATCACAACCTACACATTTGAAGTGAAGAATTAGGTGAGTGTCTCTACTATTTCTTTAAGGACAATTGATTGCCTCTGGAGAAGTGCAGCCTTTCAACCTATGCCTTTTTCCTTAACACCAAGCTACCTAATCTTTTGACACACACACAGTTTAGAGGCCCAAGACTGACAGACTGGAATGGGTATGATGTTAGAGCACATGAACATGCACACACCATCATCTTCAATGTTTCCAAATGCATGTTCTGGGTCAAGTGCTCTGCCTTTGCTTCCAGAGCTATGGATTTGTGCAGAAAGTAGATCTTGTATTAACTATGAAAACACTATGCCTCCAGACACTCCCTTTAGAAACAGCACAAAGAAAACACTACCCTGAAAGCCACTGCTTTAAAATAGTAGACACATAGATGTTTATTTGAACAAGTTGTCAAGTCCTAGCTTACCTGAGTCTCTACAAGACCTGTATTTACTCCCACCTAATTACGTTCACCTTTAAAGCAGTTTTGACTACCTTGACTTGCAAGGCATTGAAGAGTTCATTTAAAGGATGGAAGCAAAATCCCCAAATGCTACCAAATCTTGCCAAGAAATGAATCCATACCTGACACCAGAACCTGAAATAATGGACCTTTGCCTTGAAGTCCCGCACATAAGCTATCTGGGGTCCATTGTCTCTGGAACCAAAAGGAGAAAAACTGTCATTTCATTAAAAATCTACAAATCTATTAGCCATACATCTTGTGTGGTTTAGTTGGCTAGCTAGCTGGAAGATTCTTAGTCACATTTTTGGGTGTATTTTTTTGAAGCTAAAATCTCTTTGTAACTTGTGGAGTGCATATACAAGTAGTGCATCTGATTAGTAACTGTAAACAAGCTTCTAACAAGAAGCATGGGATGACACTCTGTTCATTTCAGTTGGACATGAAATTCTAGCTTTAACTCCATTCTGATTCCTAAAAATCAAACCAAGAAATGCCTGAGTGTATTTTTACACAGACAGGAAGGGCTGTGGACAACAACAGCTCCACCAGTACCCTCAAATCTTACACATATTACTTGGCAAGAAGGATTCTAGAGTGTTCCCAAGCCCACCTTCCTCAGGGACAGTCAGCAGGGGATGAGAAAAACCAGAAAATTAAGAAGCATTACTAACTTTCTGCATAAAAAACATACAAAGAGAGAAAAAAAACCCTCTCAAGAGCTGAGCTGAATGTTGAGAACACTTACAGAGCAGACTTGCCCGTGCGAGGATCGATGTACGTAGTGGTTCTCCTGTTGTGATCCACAAAATAGGGAATACCATCCACAGTGAACCTCATTTCCCAGCCCTCTGGTAAGGGTTTCTCATTTAATTGACTGTGCATACAAGAAAATACATGGGAACTGATCAACTTCATGCATTAAGTTAATTGGACAATACCTGAGACAGTAAACATTTTGGTAGATCTAGAAAACTACAGATTGAGAAACTTTAATATTTATTCTGTTGCTTTTTTTTTTCCCTCTTTAATTCTCTTCTCAACACTCAATTAGACCAAAATGATTGTTTAAATAGACATTAGCTCATTTTAGCTGCAATAACAAAGAGAAACTTGAAGGAAAAATGTAAGCAAGGCTTAATGATGTTTCCTCTAAGCAACAGAATTTTATCTTCTAACTCTTACACTTTTGCTCAGAAACTGACAGTTTTAGTAAGTAGCTTTTAGTCCCTCATGCTATAGCAGCCATAAAAGAGCTTTAGAAGGACCAAAAGAAAATGTAAATACTGATCTTGGATAATTTTTCAACAACTGCCAACTCAGTGTTGGTATAAATGAAGAGATCTCAATATATTGAGGAGGCTCAAGAAGTATCTCTCCACAGTTCCCTCCAGAGAACTGCACTGTAGGAGCATGTTTCCACCTGTGAACCAGCACACTGGGTTGTTGGTTTGGATTAAGAGGAACAGTATTCTCCACACATTCAGCAGCTGCAGATTTGAAGAGGAAGGACTAATTGCCATCTCTTGCTCTAGCTCTTACCACTCCACACATAGCAGGCTGTTCCCCTCCCTCTCCTCTTACTCCTCTATGGACAACAGATGAAGCTGGAGGAGTGGGGGATTGAACACCCTTCATCCTCAGAAAGAACTCCACCACTTTTAGTAGTGCCTCAAGTTCTCTTCCTGTTTTTCCCTACTTTGTTCCAAGGTGTTCAATATATTCATTAATGATCTGGATGAAGGGGGAGAGTGTTCCCTCAGCAAGTTTGCAGATGATCCCAAGCTTGGAGCAGTGGCTGGCACACCAGGAGCTGTGCTGCCATCCAGAGTGACCTGGACAGGCTAGAGACATGGGCAGGGAGAAACTTAATGACATTTAACAAGGGTAAACGTAAAGTACTGCATCTGGGAAAGAACAACCCCATGGATCAGTACAGACTGGGAACTGATCTGTTGGAAAACAGCCCTGGATAAAAAGCTCTAGGAGTGCTGGTGGCTAGGAGGATGCCCATGAGGCAGCAATGTGCCCTTGTGGCCAAGAGGCCAATGGCATCCTAGGATGCATTAAGAGGAGCGTGGCCAGCAGAGCCAGAGAGGTTCTTCTTCCCTCTCCTCTGNCATGTTTATCTTCATTCTCTCTCTTGGGCATTGATTGTCTAGGAAATAATCATCATCTTATCCAGGATCTCTGCACTATCCCAACACCAATCCCTCTCCCTCAATGCCACAAGTGTTTAGATGTGTGTCTTGTTTATAAACATAGTAGGAGCTGTTCTGAGGAATGAATTTACAGCTCTTAATGAGGACTTTGCTGGTAATTGTCCTGTCACTAAGTCATCTTTTGACAGTTCCCATTCTGGCTAGTACATGTCAGTGTTTTAATGGACTGTGTGAAGATAGCAGAGGACAAGCTATCTTCGAGCTGTGGGCAGCACTTCCTAGCTCTGTTTCACTACTTTGTTAGATGGGGATAGGTCTCTTCTCCAGGGTTAACAGGGAGAGGACAAGAGGAAATGGCCTCAAGTTGCAGCAGAAGAGGTTTAGATTAGATAGAAAGAGAAATTTCTTCACTGAAAGGGTTAAGTCTTGTCCCAGGCTGCCCAGGGAGGTGGTGGAGTCACCATCCCTGGAGGGGTTTAAGAGACATTTAGCTGTGGTGCTTAGGACAATGGTTTAGTGGCATAGGAGTGCTAGGTATGGTTGGACTTGATGATCTTAGAAGTCTCTTCCAACCTTAATGATTCTGTGATTCATTTCAGGCTGAAATGAAGGTGCATCTGATTCCTTACCCCTGACTCCTGGGATCTTCCCACTGAGTGATTCGTGTGTTGTGATTGACAAAATAGACTCTGCCATTGCTGTCAGTTCTCTTCTCTGAAAACATAACAAAAGGGAAAAACAATGTCATGAGACTACAGCAAATTAACTAAATAAAAATCAATCACCAGACCCTGCCACAGCCTTTGCTCTCCTCAGGTTTCTCAGTACCTCCTTGGACCACTGACATTACTCCTTCATAGGTAATGTTCTTTCTCTTTCAATTCTGACCTTGAAAGCTCAGCTATCTCTACCTGCACTGCTTACACCAACCATCCTGGCCACAAGAGAGATTCTGGGCATCCTAACAAATCTAACCATTTGCATAAAAAAAAAGCATCTCATCACAGATTTCCCTGCACTAGATCTACTGGCCTACTCTGGGCACTTTTTAAAGGTTGGGGTTTTTTTCCAGTATTTTTGCAAGTTAAACATTTATATGGATTAAAATATTGAGGTTGAAACTTCTGTCTCAAGAGCCCTGACCATGTTATTTATTTTTCAACTGCAGGCAAAAATTAATTGGAGAAATAAAAAATGTAAGCTGTTTGCTCCCCAGGGAATTGCAGCTGCTTTGATTCTTGTGACATCCTCACAGTGCCTAAAGGGGCCCACAGGAAAGCTGCAGAGAGACTTTCTTCAAGGGCATGTAGCACTAGGACAAGGGATAATGGCTTTAAAATGAAAGGGGAGATTTGGATTTGATGTGAGGGTGGTGAGGGGCTGCCACTGGTTGCCCAGAGAGGTTTTGGGTGCTCAGGTTGGATGGGGCTTTGTGCAGCCTGCTCTAGTGCAAGGTGTCCCTGCCCATGGCAGGGGACTTGGAGCTAGAGGAGCTTTAAGGTCTCTTGCAAGCCAAAGCATTCTGTGACTCTGTGGCATACCTTAGAAGCACCAGAGCCAGGGAAGAGCACACAGCTAACAGGTGGGCACACAGGGGCTTCACATTCCAGTTATGAGCAGGGAATCAAAAATCAGCAAAGCAGCTTCCATCAAAGTACATTTGCACTTTCTCCCAGATAGTTTAGTGTATTCCCATGACCAAACAAAGTTTAGGATAAATGCCTTAGCTTGGTCTTCTCTCCCATTCTGCAGGTCTTTAGGCAATTTTTATTTAGTGTTCAAAAAAACCCACAGAATATAGAATACAAATGACATGAACAGGCCAAGCTCTGACTAGCACAGGTAGAAAGCTTCAGTTCACAAGAGAAGTCAGGAGGTAGAGACTTGTCTGTGAGATTTACACTGCTAGCAGAACTCAGAGTGTGGAAACTCAGTTTTGCTGTTTCCTGGGCAACAGCAGTCTAAAGAAATTCCTTTGTTGCATTACATCTGTAACACTTCAAAGCACAAGAATTGTATGGCAATGACATTGCATCAATACCAGAACTAAACATCCAAACAAGCCCAAAGCCAGGTCTAGCTTTAAAATGACACAGTTCTGAGAACTTTGTCTATGTACCATGAAACTTGCCTGATAGTCACACCAGAAATCAGTATACACTTCCATTTTGTATACCTCTCTGCAATTCTATTAAGTGTAAATTGTTAACCCTGTAAAGTACAAACAGGACTTTATTCCAGGCAGGAAGGGTTTAGTTGTCATTATAAATCAACATTTTCAGACCAACTCTCCAAGATTTGGCTTGGAGAAGGAATTTGGAGTCTGCTTTGGCAGGAATGGGATGGTGAGGAGCTATGCTCCCTAATGAAAGTGGTAAAAGCCAAAAAGATGGCTGTGTGGAAGAGGCTATTGTGACAGTTACAGAGAGTAAACTAGAATACTGCAGTTTCTAATCTACTTTGAAACTGCCCATCCTTGTCAGGAATCTCATTTAGCAGCCCTTTTGATTAGATTCCATTTGAAAAGATTTTTAACCCAGATTTTCATTTTAAAAATCTAGCCTAGAACAGTTGACAAAATCATTTGGCAGAAGCATGCTTTCATGTTTAATTACAGTGCATTTCAAAACACTTTCAAGTCAGTCTTACCCCATCCATGTGGCAGAGGGCCAAGAGGATCAAACTCTTTGTTCTGTGTGGATGAAAAGTCCTGGTTCTGCAAGTCACACAAGCAAATGCTGCATTAAAGACTAGTCAGTTGCTTACCAGATGTTCTACCACAGCCATCATGAATTACTGAAGGAAAGGCATTTTTGTTTATGTCACACATAAGCAAAGATGCCAACCAATTCTTTCTCTCCCCAGAGAAGACCTATTTTACAGCCCTTGGCATGCTTAATTAACTCCAGTGCCAAGAAAATAATTAGTCTTTGTTTAGTGCTCCTGCGTATGCAGAAGGGAAATTGGTAGAGCAGTCCCCAAAGCAATCAGAAAGCAAACCACTTCATTCCTGCAGCCAGCACACTTCTCCCTACCACCATGTCTCAGCTCCATTTTTATTCTCTACACATACAAATTTAGAATCTACACCATTCTTCATCAACTAGTAACATGAGCTGGAGTTAGCTGAAGTCATTCATCAGAGGTAAACAAGGCACTTAAAATTCTGGAAGGCTTGTTTTCATTTCCCTTGCTTTCATAACATTCATTGTGTGTGTTTTGTTTTACCTGAAGCAGGAATCTATGTCCTGTGAGTCTGCTCAACTTCCAGGTCTCTGGCCAAGCCAACACACGACACAATAAACCAGCTCATTAGTAAGCTGTAGCTTGTTCTGAACCAAGGGCTTTTATCAATATTGTACCTAAATTTTAATCAAAGAGCACGACCTAGACAATGCTGACAAATGAAGTCATCACACATGTCTTGCAGTGACTACTGAAAGGCCATGGACTAACATATTACCTCCTGCCATGCAACCCAAAGATACTTTATTACCACAAAGAATAAAGGACCACTGAAATGCTGAGGGGACTTGAGCAGCTCTGTGCTGGGGAGAGGCTGAGAGAGCTGGGGCTGCTTAGGCTGGAGCAGAGCAGCCTGAGGGGAGAGCTGAGCAGTGCTTAGCAATCCTTACAGGGTGGGGGGCAGGAGGCTGGGGCCAGGCTTGGTNATGTTCTGTGATAATGTCTGGTATCTTTCTGAGGAAAATCACATGCAAGCATGCCCCAAACCCAAAGTCTTTCAATAGGCAGAAGAGACTAATGTTAGAAAACTAGAACAACAAGACTTCTTCTTTAACCTTTATAGCCCTCCTGTTCTATTCCTCACCCCATAGATAAACCTCTGGTTGAACTGCTGCATGGCTCCCTGGAGCTGGCTGCGCTGCAGCTGCCACTGCTCGTAGTTGCGCACAGACTCCAGCGTTGGTCTCTGCCACGTCGTTGTCCTGGTGAAGTGGTCAACGTAATAAATTCTCCCCATGTTGTCAACTCGTCGCTCCCAGCTTGGAAAAAAAACATTACAAGCAACAGTTCTCATTAAGAGACAGTTTTAAGGGCTCAGGGAGCACTTTAAGGCAAGCAAGCAGTATGCTGGCAGTGGATATACAGCATGGGCTCATCAGTCACCCTCCACTAAAACCACGCAAGAACTAAAATTGTTTGAGGAGAATCACTTCTACTCTGCTGCTCACTGTACCAAGACTCACTCCATTTACTGCACTTTCAGGGTTTTTTGAAGTGGTTTTCAAGAGCTACAGAGCCCACTGTCACTGCTCTATTCTATCCTTACTGCACTGATCCTGCTCAACCCAAACAACAAGAGCCTGACAGCAAAAACCTTGACAGTTCAGGCTGTACAATGCTAGATTTTGTCACACTCTAACTTGGCAGAACAGGAAGGTATGGCCACTGGGCTTTGGTTTGGGATTTTGGTTACTTTACTATTGTTTTCAGTTCCTATAAAATCAGTACTATTTAAACAACTTGCATTCTGAGTAAGTTGAAGTAATCCACCACTCAATCTTCTCAGAGTCCAAAATACATTAAATATGCCAGGTGGGTTCCCTTTATGAGACCATCTGCCAGTTTTTGCTCTTTAATAGCACATTCTCCTTCTTATCCCACAATTTACTTTGTCATTTTGTCCAGCATGTGAACAACCTGAGTATGAATGAAGTGCAGCAGCAGCATTCTGATGGTTTCCTTACACTTTTTATAAGAAACAGAACAAATGTGAACAGTTTCCAGAAAGAGATGAACATCACTGCCTGTTCTGCTGCTAACAGCTGAAGTGCCTAATAACCAAAGCTGCTTTAGAAGAGCATAGTAAATTAGAAGCTGGGAACCCTGAGACAAGATCAAAGGACTGCAAACAGTAACCTCAGCACACAGAGTAGTAGTGAAGTTCTTGCTCAAGCTGATAGTTACCTCAATCCCCAAATCCTTTTCTGTGGTTTTGGTTCCCTTTCACAGTCAGGAGTGTCTACTGCCTTTAACTTAAATCCATTTCTTAGTCAAGAAGCACTTGCTTAATCTTTGGCAAAAATAAAAAATCAGATTCTGGGGGTTTTTGGCATTCAATTCTTTTCTATGCTATCTGCTTTGCATTTTTGCACAACTCCTTGGACACAACCTAGGTTCACCTTCCTAGCTACAAGCATGCTTCCAGCTGCAGTAAATTGTCAGTGAGTTTCTGAGAACTCTGGCTCTTTCCTAGACACTAAATGACTCCTCCTGGCTCACCTGGGAGGGAGAGGCTCTGGGCGATCCCACGTTGTTCTTTTCTCCACATGATCTACATAGTAGATTCGGCCATGCTGGTCTACTCTCTGCTCCCAGCTGAGAAGAGAACAGCATGGTTATCTTCCTCCAGATCAAGCTACTCCAACCATGCACAGAACCATGGAATCCCAGAATCAATGAGGTTGGAAAAGACTTCTAAGATCATCAAGTCCAACCACTGACCCAACATCTCCAGCACACTAAAACACATTGCCAAGTGCCTGCTCCCCTCCAGGGATGGTGACTCCACCACTGCCCCAGGCAGCCTGGGCCAATGCCTAACCACTCCTGCAAGGAAGAAATTATTCCTAATGGCCAACCTGAACCTGTCCTGGCACAGCTTGAGGCCCTCTCCTCTTGTCCTATCGCTAGTCACCTGGGAGAAGAGACCAACCCCCACCTCACTCCAACCTCCTTTCAGGGAGTTGGAGACAGTGAGAAGGTCGCCCCTGAGCCTCCTCCTCTCCAGACTAACCAACCCCAGTGCCCTCAGCTGCTCCTCACAACACTCATGCTCTAGACTCTTCTCCAGCTTTGTTGCCCTGCTTTGGACACACTCCAGCACCTCAATGTCCTTGTTGGAGTGAGGAGCCCAAACCTGAACATATAAATGCTTGTTCTCAAACATTTACTTCTAAATAAAGTGCTTGTAGCTAACACTTAGCTCACTTGATGCACCAAAATTCTGTACAATATACAGTGCTACAACCTTCACATTAACAGTAATTCTATGTCAACTACAATACAAATAACATTCTCCATGACCACCTTCAGTTTCTGGGACACTGAAGCTACAATTCACGCTTACACATACAATTTTAGCAAGCAATGAAGCAAAGTTTTGTGTTCAAGATGAAGTATATCAATAATCTGTAGAGCATAATCCCCTTTTTGAGCAACATCAATTCAATTTCAATCCTCAAAACATGCCAGTTTTGCAGAGATCATGTATGTGCAGAGTCCATCCTAAGGGCACTGGTCACACATGTTCTGCACATGCAGCATTTGGGATACTGACTTATCCCTGTATTTGGGGAAAAAAAGTCTGCTCATCTGCCTTCTCTGTGGCAATCAAAATGGTAAAGTAATAAGCAATGTTTTAAAGACTGCCTTTCTATTTCACACTTCTATTTCCTATGAGTAACCAAGGCAATTCAGATCTCTCCTACCTTTAGGTTCAATTGCTGCAACTTCAGGCAGGTATTTCCCAAACTCCACCATTCCCACTGGGATGCTTTTGCTTTTCCTCACTCAGAGTCCAGACACCTTTTTGGTTTGTGTGTGTGTTTAAAATCTAAATGAGAGCTCTGAGGCAATAAACCAACCATCTGGTGCCCAAAACAACATTGTGCCCACACTACTCCCAGAGGAGCTGCAGGATGAAGCCCAAAACTTTAGGAGCTAGCACAGATCATGCACCTCAATAGCAGCTTCTCTTCTATCTGTCTCTACCAATATTCTTCCACCTTCTTCCTCATTAGAAGACAGCAAGTTGTCAGACTTGTAAACTCCTCTGTTTCACTGACATGGGAATGTCTACTTCCCAGTATCAAAGATACCTGAAAGATTGATTCTGTTCTTGACTAAACCATGCCTGCAGGCCTACCAGACAAAAGGGTAATGGAAGTATCCAAATTCACATCAAGTGGGATTTCTGTTATGCAGCAGCAGATGAGTGTTTTGTTACACCTCCTCTAAGTTAAACAAAGTAAATCCAGAAATGACAGCACAAAAAAGGAAAAAGATCAATCATTAAACTCATACCCAGGTGGAAGAGGACCTTGACTGACTGTAGTCAGTGCCTGAGATGGAGGATTTACTGGCTGGACTTGTCTTGATACTGGAGGTGTGGTGAGTGCAGGAGTTGCAGGAGCTGTTGTAGCAGCTGTTGCTCCCTCAGGGCTCTGCTCTGCAGATGTATTTGCAGCTGTACCTGCCAGGGATGCTGCCAGAGTCCCTTCATTTTCTGGGGATGTGGAAGAAGGACCATTCACACTTGCTGTGGTGTGAGAGGGATCAAAGACAGAAGACAAAAAGCCTTTTACTGAAGTTTATCACCAATCTCTTGTAGAAGTTGTAAATCACAGAAGTCAACAAGAAGTGGAATTTCCAAGTGCATGTATACACTGATACATTTTACACCTCACACAAACTGAACAGCAATCTGGCCTCACATTGTGAAAATGCTTTAAGCCAAGAACTGTCATCAATGAGGCAATTTGGATATTTCTGATAGAAGAAATCCTATTTACCAAAGCAGGCTGTCTGCATTCTGTAAACACTGAACAGGTATAAACAAAACAAAACTACCTCTTGCATTGAAGAGTTACTACTTGGGGAAAAAACCCACCAATTAAGAGATAATAAGCATAACATTTTCAAGAAGAGATTTGACACTGCACAGAGAGAAATCACTGGACTGAGAGGTGAATATACACTTGTTCTAAATACTTCCAGTTTGTTTCTGAGTGCCATTTGTTGGCTGGGATTAAGAGTTGTATACAAACCAAACCTTACTACTGAACTCCAGTGGATTAATCTTCTAAAGCAATGAGTGTCTCACAGTTCCCCTCAGCATTTCTCAGTTGCAGTATGAGGCTACTGAAACAGACTGAAGTGTGTGCTGGGAAAGGAGTTAGACATCAACTCACTTTTCAGGACTATTTAAAAACTACAGAAGTATGAAACAATCAGATAAAATAATAACAACAAGCACAAAATCTGTCCATTTGAGTGCAGAGTAATGAATGGTTTAAGTGCTGCTATTTCAGAGAATGACACTAGAACTGTAGAAACAAATAACTAGCATCTCAAAACTCAACATTAGAAACTTGAGAGTTCTTTGAGTCCTTCAGCTTTCACCTCAAGGCCCAACCTCAGTGGATGTCTTAGTGCAGCAGTAACATTCCCTTGTGTTCCTTTGGTCCCAGCTCCACTGTAGCTAGCAGTATCCCTGCAAGCATTACTTAGCAGACATGAAAGCAAGATATCTCTAATAATAGGAACAGTGATCAAACATGTCCTGAATGCAAGCTAAAAACCAATCCTTTAGAAGCTAGCTGCTAAAGAATTTACCATGAGGAAATGCAGTTGGCAATCAGCCTCAGCAGTGGCTCTGCTCACTGCAGGAGAGAGCAGCCCTGGGCTCCTACCTGCTGCTGCAGCTCTGCGGGGAGTGGGGGGAGGAGGTCTGGCAGGCCTGGGAGGTCTGGCAGGTTTGCAGTTGCCATTGGTGAGCAGTGGAGAATCACTGCCATTAACAGTCTTGTTGTCATTAGGAGCAGCATCTTCACAGCTTTCAAGGCCATTTGAATTAGTCCTTTTGCAGGAAAAGACAAAAAGGAGAACTAAGGGTGTATGGATGACAGGAAGCTTTATGGAAGCCACTAGAATGTAACAGCTAGGATGAGGTGAGGTTCTTCAATTCCTAATCATTATAAAAGCCTGTACATCTCTTTAAATGGCCTGACTTCATCTCTTGAGGGGGATATGAAACCTCAGTGATTAAAATGTTGTGAAACAGATGTACAGAACATGTCACTGAAATCTCCTCTCTCATTTCCCAACTCAATACACCTTCTACGTGTTCATCTTGCTGCTCAGCTGTTTCCACCCATGAATTCCACTGATGATAGGCTGGGAAGCTAAGACCTGAGAACAGCCTGTCTGCATATACTCAGAACACAGAGATTGCTTCAAATGTTTAGAAAACTTAATTAGGCATACACCAGTTTCCTCCTTAAACTCAATTCTGGAAAGGGCTGGGCTTTAGATGACATAGCTAACAAAAAACCCAGTGAAATTTAACTTAACTACTCCAGATGCAATCCAAGAGGTTTATGCATTGTACAGATCCTTAAAACACTTGCAGTACTGGGAACTAATCAAAGCATGGTGCTCATTGCAGGTTCATCCACCACCAAGTATGGTCACACTTTTATCCTACCAAGCAGCAGAGTACACAATCTACTACCAACTTTCAAACACTGGAACTGCCAAATCTGCTTTGGGCATCTTCTTAACAAAGCTAAATATAATTCTGATGCCTCCATGCTATCATGCAAAAAAGAGTGCAAAAAGAACCACTGTCATTTACTCACCAGGGGGATTGATTTGGTTTTTCTAGATTTTACTTTGGTTAAGCACTGGGAGAAGGATGAGGAATATTAATTAAAACCCAACAACAAAAAGATCAGTCAGGTATGGAGGGAAATTGAAGGTAAAAGGCAGGGCTTATAGGGAAAACAAGCTAATATATCAATGTAAGACAGTACAGGATTTCTGGTTTGGGCATACTCAGAAATCTTTAATTGTATTCTTTATAAAAAATACAATTCCTCTTGCAAAATTGCAAACACTAAAAGGAAAAAAGGAAAAAAAAAAGCCTTACCTTGTATCATTCCTTCCTTTGGAGCTATCATTCTGTGTAGGACCTTAAATACCAGAAAGAAAAACACAAGAGAAGTATAAGCAATATTCTGCAGCACTTCCAAGAGAGGCAGTCTTTAATCACAGATCTGTCAGGCTTGGAAGGGACCTTAAAGCTCCTCTAGTGCCATGGGCAGGGACACCTGGCACTAGAGCAGCTTGCTCCCAGCCCCAGCCAGCCTGGCCTGCAACACTGCCAGGGCTGGGGCTGCCACCACCTCTCTGGGCAACCTGGCACAGTGGCTCAGCACCCTCCTGGGCAACAACTTCTGCCTAACAGCCAACCTAAATCTCCCTTCCTCAAGCTTGTGTCCATTCCCCCTAGTCCTAGCACTGCCTGACATCCTAACAAGTCCTTCCCCAGCCCTCTTGTAGCCCCTGCAGATGCTGGAAGGCCACAAGAAGGTCTCCTCAGAGCCTTCTCTTCTCCAGACTGCATAATCCCAACTCTCTCATTCTGTCCTCACAGGAGAGCTGCTCCAGCCTCTGATCATCCTCATGGTCCTTCTCTGGACACCTTCCAGCACCTCCAGCTCTTTCTTGTACTTAATGCTCACATCTCTTTCCAGTGTGGATGTAATACACTATCTGGTGCTTAGCTACTGTCTTATTTCACCCTGTATACATGTAGCTTGTCTGTGTGTGTGTGTGTGTACATCTGTGTAGCATTTTCACCTTCTGGAACATAGAAGAGGCTATCATCTGACTGTCTGAGTACTCCCAAACACATACAGCTCAGGAACATTGTCTGCTGTCTTTGTAGCAGTGTTAAGCAGTGTTCTCCTTTCTCCAAGAGGAGCTGGCCTTTCTTATTTTCTGCCTTTTCCATGATGACAGGCAGAGCAGGAAGGGCAATAGCTTCTCTCAAATTTTCTCTCTGCTTGGCCAGCAAGCAACCACAGAGCCTTTGCTCTCTGGGCCACTCTAGCCTGGACCTTTCCTTTTCTCTGTAAATTATGGAGCATATAAAGTCATTCAAACAGGTACAAAACATGGCTGCACTCCAAAGAGAATTAGAGCAGCTCAACCTAGATTTGCAAGTGTTTTGCAACTGCTTATTCAGCCAGCTTGGAAATATTTGCCTTTTGTGTCAGCATTTGCAGCACTTGAATATGCAGCACAGAACTGCTCATCTGTGTAGCAGCACAACTACTTTCTTGCCATAGAATGGAATAAATGTCATTAACAAAGCAATCAGTTCTCATTCTGATGGGGACTATGGACTGAGCTAAAACCAAGGATCTAGTCATAGAAAGGCTTGTGATGATGTGCTGCTAGTGGGCTGTGCACTGAAGTGATTTTAATCCCAGGAACACAAGTCTTCACTTAGAAAAGCTACTCAATGCAGAATGAATTTGCCTGCAAGTGCCTTGAGCCTGTACAGTTGTTGTCGTGGCTAGGCTTGGCGAACAAAGCTCCAGGGAGGGCTCCATCCACGCTCCTCCTCAGCGCCTTTTCCAAGCGTGCTGATAAAAAGAGGATAGCAGATAGCACCCTTGAGCCTGCGCAATGGATTTTTTTAGGTGAGACACAGCATGCACAGAGCTGGACCCACCCTTTAGTCCTAAGGTTCATCTGCCAGGGCCTAGCAAGCTTGGACGCTGGCAGCCAAGTCCTTAGGACAGAGGTTTAACCTCTTAGCTGGAAGGCCTTACAGGGCTAAACGAGCTCCATCTGCCCGGGTTTGGAATCAGAGTTGTCCTTCTTCTAGGATGACTGCCAGAAGGCTAATGAGCTCATCCTACCCATCCAAGGATTCTAGGAACATGGGTATCACTCCCCACACTTTGCCGTGGGCAATGAGTTTAATGCTCCCTCTGCTGTGGGCACAGTTATGGCACCAGGGGCCACAGGAGACCCCAAGGGATTGTCAGACTGTGCCTGGAGCCTGTACAGTAAGAATGTATTAAACTACCTGAAGACTGAAGTCTTTCCTCATGTGCTTCAGTCCCTGATGACCTGGGAACCCTCTGCTGAACTCCTGGCTTGCTATGTCAGTGTCTGTCCTTACTGTTGAGCCCTAAACTGTGTATAGTACTCTTTCCACTCCCTGCATGCCTTCTGATACTGGCTAGCACCTTCTTCTCAGGAAAGGGAAGAAAACACAAATGCAAATCAAGTATTGCAAAAGAGGAAATGTGTTCTTTTCCCTAGGTATTTCTATCAGGACACCCCAGTCCCAATTGCAGCATTTGGCTTTTATTAACAAAAAATTCCACACAGTCAGATCATGTGATTGAATCTTTTAACAAGATGCAGAAAAGATGGACTAAAACCTTTAAGAAAGAATAGTTACAAAGGTACTTTCTTAATTCAGCTTTCTTATGTTGCTTGGATAAAATCTCAAAGCAACTTCCTCTAGCCCAAATTCTTATTATGAGATCAAACTAACTTATTTCGTATTCTTTCCTGTTGATAATGTTATTAAACATCCAGGGAAGCTAGAGGCTTGTGTTCCAGTTTGAGATTGCTAGATATAAATTAGCAAAGTCCAGAAAATAAAGCTGCTGACCTTAATGTGGTTACAATCAGGTTGAAAATCTTCACTGTGGACTATGGTTCCACCCCAAATAAAAATGCCTAAGTGTTCTGGTCTCTGCACACAGGAAGTTCTAGAAGCTGCTGTTGTTATGATTATTAAAACACTGAGTTAAAGGTTCCATAAAAGAAAGGCTTTCTTTAGCAGATATATGTAGAGGGCACAGATGAGCTGGAAAGTTACTTACTTCTCGTACTGGAGGCATCACCATTGGTTAGGAGCTCAGGATCTACCTGCATCCCATCTAGACAGACAGACAAATCTCCCACCACTTCTGCTGGTTCTCTGTCACCAACAAGTTGCAATGTCACCACTACCTGCTCAACTGGAAAAGTACAGGAAAGAATGGGAGCTTATCTTACTGTACACCAAAGAAGTGCACTTTATTCAAGATGCCAATCACAGAGCATATTTCTAAAGCAATTCACACACTTGTCCTCAAAACCCTAGAGTTAGGAAAAAAAACAATTCACCTTATTCTTCATATCTGCATGAATTTCATGAGCAGATAGCAATTTGATCTTCTGATTCAAACACTTCACATGTATCTAATGACATCAGGATTCACATTTAGACTGTGAAGGTTCTGCATCATATCCCTAGACTAACAGTATTTTCAGGTAAATAACTGGTTACCAGTGAAGCAGAACTGTAAATGAACTGGTTTGAAACAAACCCCAGTCAATTACAGCAGGCAATCTGGTGTCACACAGAACAATGGAGTTCCCCATGGTAAGAATTCACCCAGACCCAGCAGGACAGTAACACTCTGGCAGGAGAAGAGCTTATTACACTGCTACCAACATGCTGCATTTATAGTGCTCACATCTGAAAGCTGGGAGCAAACACTTCTTTGAAGGACACAACCTCAGTATGACAGCACAAACCTGTATGCTCCAGCAACAGAAACTCTGTAATGGCTGTGTAGAAGCCTCTATTTCTCTAAGATTCACAGGATGCACATACTGCCTACAGGCTAACTAGTTCTAATGAAGTGAAATAACACAACATGTTCCTATAACACTATTTAGAGCAAAAATCACACAATTCCTAGCACCAGGAATATATCAGAGTTTTCATTTTCAAACTACATGAAAGTAAACACTTTTTTCATTAAGCTTTCACTCCTGCACATAGTAGCAAAGTGAAAAATATCATGTTTCCAATGACACCACAGCAGGCTGTGCATAAAAAAAAAAAAGATTACATGCTTCAGAAATGCAATTTGCAGCAACAAAAGGAACTCTCAAGGGTCCTCTATGGAGCTGCACAGAACACTCATTAACAGACAGTTCCTGACAAATCCTGCAGCATTCCAAGCTCCTGTTCATCTGTTACTTACGTTTCATATTGTTTGACTTCAAAGTCTCCTGAATGTCCAGAGCAGCACTTCCCAGAAGGACATCAGATTTCAGGGTCTGATGGCTCCAGACTCGAAAGTTTAATTTACTTACAGGAGTGACAATTCTGAAAAGAAAACATTGAATAGTGTCCTAGTTTGAGTCCAAACAAGGTATTTCAGGCCATCTAGGTCATATTCAGTCCTTGAAACTTCCACATCAAGTTTGGGCCTTAGGGTCTCTTAATAAAGCCTAAGACCCAAGCAAAACAGATGCATAATCAAGCTATTTAGCACCTAATTAACAACCAGTACACATAAGGAGATGTTTGGGTCTCCACCCAGCCTGAAGGTTGAACACCTGAGCCTTGTGAAGATCAGCAGCCCAGCTCTGTTCCTACAGGACTCTGTCTGCTCTGCTTTCCATCTCAGTTCAAGAGTTCCTGAGTTCCAGGCTCCAGCCCTGAGTCTGAGTCCTGGCTGCTGCTGAGTCCTCCTGCTACAGCATCAGTGGAGAGGGAGTTGCCATCAAGGTGGGTTTGGTTCTGGCACTGGTTTTGTGTGTGTGTGTGTATAAATATATACACACTTCATTTTCTTGTTATTATTTTCATTAAAGTAGTTTAAGTTTCATTTCCAATTCACAAGTCTCTCTCTCTGTCACTGGGATAGTGGTTGGCCCAGCCCTAACCCTTGATAAGTAGTGTGTAAGGGCATTTGCTGGCAGGTGAAGTAGGTGAAGTGGCTGAACTGTGTCAGCTACTTCAACTGTCACTTAAAATGATTGAAAAACAAAGTAGTAATGGTGGTAACATCAGGCCACTTCTAATTATCCCATTCCAGTAGGCAGTCATGTTTTCAAGTCATGCAAAGCAAGACTGCTCAGAAACTGAGTATATGATTATTACTGTTTTAAGGGAACTATCTCCAGGAAAACTACCAGCTCACAATTACCATCTGAGTAGAACCAGGATTAGAAGAAAAGACTTGATTCCTGCAGCTTCACATTTCATGAGTGGTTCAGCATTTGTGCACCTTTGATGTGAGA
>VWZO01004841.1:63933-142572 GCA_013396975.1 Bucco capensis
CCCTGAGTCTGAGTCCTGGCTGCTGCTGAGTCCTCCTGCTACAGCATCAGTGGAGAGGGAGTTGCCATCAAGGTGGGTTTGGTTCTGGCACTGGTTTTGTGTGTGTGTGTGTATAAATATATACACACTTCATTTTCTTGTTATTATTTTCATTAAAGTAGTTTAAGTTTCATTTCCAATTCACAAGTCTCTCTCTCTGTCACTGGGATAGTGGTTGGCCCAGCCCTAACCCTTGATAAGTAGTGTGTAAGGGCATTTGCTGGCAGGTGAAGTGGCTGAACTGTGTCAGCTACTTCAACTGTCACTTAAAATGATTGAAAAACAAAGTAGTAATGGTGGTAACATCAGGCCACTTCTAATTATCCCATTCCAGTAGGCAGTCATGTTTTCAAGTCATGCAAAGCAAGACTGCTCAGAAACTGAGTATATGATTATTACTGTTTTAAGGGAACTATCTCCAGGAAAACTACCAGCTCACAATTACCATCTGAGTAGAACCAGGATTAGAAGAAAAGACTTGATTCCTGCAGCTTCACATTTCATGAGTGGTTCAGCATTTGTGCACCTTTGATGTGAGAAGATGAGGCAAGAGAGCAAATTTGCTTTCTGAAGAGGTTATCAGAAAATTCTACAACATCCCATTAAAAAAAAAATGATCTCAAGTATTTTTAGCAGATGACTGTTCCCCTAATGAGCTGGTACCTCCTTACAGCACCTTGTGACAAGGAAGCAGGAATAGCTACAGAATTATTTACCATTTTGCTAGTATGCTTCTGGCTTCACAAAGCATTTCCTGAGCACAGAACACCACACTACAGCTTCCATAGCTTAAAAACTCAACAGCTTCCCTCACTGGCTCCAGGAGCAGGATGTATTACTCCTCCAGTGTGCTAATTTCATAATGTCCTGGGGGAAATTAGCTTCAGGTTTACTACTACAGAAGTCCCTTCCAGACTAAACTATCACAATGATTTGGAATGAAGAGAAACTACGTGAAGAACTCAACTACTTGTTTCTAATCCCCTTCACTTCCCTGAGGCTTTTCTTAAATGTTCACTTGTTTCAATGACACAAAAATCTCAACTTCCTTCCAAGGATAGTACCAGAATCTGAGGAAGATGCAGTCACAGTCCAAACAGTGGCAATGTCAGACTCTAGGGAGTCCAAATAAGAATCAAAGTCATCTCTGAAAAATCCTGTCAGTTGGTAAGGTCACAAAACCAAACTACTGCCACCTCTGCCAAACAGCCTGAATTTGTCAACCTGTGGCAGAAAAGGTACAGCTCTGCTCCTAGAAAAGCCACCACAGAGTCACTCCCTAAACCTGAAAGCTCTGGATCACCTCTGCAGTAACACTCTCCACTCCCAGATCTATGCCTGCAGTTATCATAGAATCCTAGAATGGTTTGGGTTGGAAGGGACCTCTGGAGCTCATCTAGTCCAACCCCCCTGCAGTGGGCAGGGACATCCCCAACTAGAGCAGCTTGCCCAGAGCCCTGTTATGTACTGGGAGAGCCTCTGACTGGAGAAGAAACACATGCAGACAGAAAGAGTTTCTGCCACACTACTTCCTTACTCTTCCTCCCTCTAACTGCAAAGCAAGCTCAATCAAACAATGCTCCTTTCACAGTTGCTAAATCTCACCAACATTCTGCAGCAAGATGATGACAGTGGAGGTAGAGCATGTGCCCAGGCAAATGCTGGAGAATAAAAGAACTCTACCACTGAGAAGTAAAACTTAAAAGCCTAGATTTTTCTTTTCCTTCACAGTAGCACTGTGACAGCAGCAGAAGGGTGAGCATCACAGAAGAGTTGATATTGTAATTAAGAGTGGACTCATAGAACTCATAGTTGCTCTTAGAGGTAAAATATTCTCCCACCCCTCATGTTCCCTTGAGTTTTGAGAAGCCTTTCAACAGAGAAACAAATGTACATCAGTATCAGTTGCTGACACTGTATGAACACATCTCTGGTTTGTTTTCAAATCCAACTTCAAACTAACTCTTAATCCTGATATGCTGCTTCTACAAGGAACAGTCTAACATTTCTAGATTGGAAAATTACATTAATTGAGACACAGCTATTACAAAAGACTGGGCTTTTTTCCTCAGGGCTTAATTTCACTTGTACGTGGTTGATAAGCCCAGACTTTGACAGTCAGACAATCCCTAAGCTTCACTCAGGAGACTGCCTCTAGAAGAGGAACACATGGTCCATACCCATTTGCAGAAGCCAGTACATTTCTCCATTTGATTCTGAGTATTAATGAAAGCAGCCTTGTCAAAACATTCCCTAACAAACAATTAACTTACTCCACTAAGTTCCACGTAGCACTAGGGGTTGATGTGCATTGGGTGACCAAGAGCAAGAGCTGCCCAGGTATTGTTGTGTGGACTTGCACAGCACAAGCCACAAACATTTCCATTTACAAAAACAAATGATAAAAAGGCAGGCTTTCAGAACAAAAAACCAATTCTGCTCCTGCACACTGAGATGCCTGGAAAGCACAAGGTTTGCTCTTTTTTGCAGTGGAAAGTCAGGTCAATAGGAGTAATTAAAACTTTGTAATAAACTGAATTACAAGAATAAAATAGGGACAAGAAAGGTTTTCATCAGGTAGGAATGCTCAAGTGCCTCACAAATAATCACCTAAAATACAAGCAAATGTGCAGGCACAAAACTGACCTTTATCCCAGTGTTCCATGGGAGACATTCTGAAGAGAAAACATTTTCTAAGAAGCTGCAGATCACTTTCTGTGCTTTATATTCCCTATCATCTCCAAACACAAATCTTGAGCCAAGCAAACATCAACAGCTGTGTTCCTCTTGAATCTCATGGTAGTTTTGACATGTGACACCACAAATCAATCAGGAATTTCCTACCTGGGATTGAATTGAGTGCAAGACAGAGCTAACAACCTGTGCACAGTACACAAGAAAGTGGTGCAGAGAGCCACTACACTTCTCAGCCACTGCAACCTTAAACAGGACAACCAAACCATGCATGGCACTGCCAGCTTGAACATCAAATTACCTGACTTTTAGAATCACAGAATTGTCAGGGTTGGAAAGGACCTTAAAGCTCCTCTAGCCCCAACCCCTGTGCCTGCCCTGGGCAGGGACACCTGGCACTAGAGCAGCTTGCTCCCAGCCCCAGCCAGCCTGGCCTGCAACACTGCCAGGGCTGGGGCTGCCAACACCTCTCTGGGCAACCTGGCACAGTGGCTCAGCACCCTCCTGGGCAACAACTTCTGCCTAACAGCCAACCTAAATCTCCCTTCCTCAAGCTTGTGTCCATTCCCCCTAGTCCTAGCACTGCCTGACATCCTAACAAGTCCTTCCCCAGCTCTCTTGTAGCCCCCGCAGATCCTGGAAGGCCACAAGAAGGTCTCCTCAGAGCCTTCTCTTCTCCAGACTGAACAATCCCAACTCTCTCAGCCTGTCCTCAGAGGAGAGCTGCTCCAGCCTCTGAGCATCCACACCTTCCAGCACCTCCAGATGTTTCTTGCCCTGGGGTCTCCAGAACTGGATGCAGTACTCCAGGTGAGGTTTCACCAGAGAGGAGTAGAGGGGGAGAATCACCTCCCTGCACCTGCTGGCCAGGATAGGGTTTCTTACTCCTCACAGAATTAAAGCTCTTTTGCTATTCCACATACATTAATACTAAACACATTCCTTCACAAGCACTGGGTCCTTTCCATAGGACATAATACAATGGTTTGTAAATGAATATTCCAGGCTGCAGCACATTTGCCCCTGAAATGACCCAAATATCTTCAGATCATCTAACATTGAATGCCTTGCTTGAAATAAAGATGCAACCCTTAAGTCCACTGTTAATTGCATTAATTTAGCTCAGATAAATTGGGGAAAAAATAATCCAAACCTACACTGTAAGATGCTGTTTCCACTTTGGACTGTTTGTGTTGTTGCATTTTTCTGTCTTCTTTGACTGTCCATCTACTGAGACTTCCACATAAGGACTAGGTCCAAACCATTTATTTTTTTCTTTTAGTTTTGCTGAAATAACTGTTAAGAAAGAGAAAGAATCATTTACTCAATAAGATTTCAATTGCAAACAATATTATTCAGCTGTATGCTTCAGTATTCAAGTGTCAAGTCATTGATGCCTGACTAGAATGCTCAAGAAAAAAAAATACATTCAATGGAGAAAAAAATGCTCTTGCCATCCAGCTCATTTTCTACAATGCTGTAGCTCTCACAAATGCCTAAGACATGCAACAGGACTGATGTCTATAGCATCAGACACCATCATTAATGATAATCAGTGGAAGTACTTACGTATTGAAAGCAGAAAATACCCTTTACACCTCCTCCTGTCTATCATGAGCCCAGAGAATTGGTGGAGTTTATTATATTTGTTTAATAAAACAGCTAAAAGTGTGATCTGTCCTCCTTTTTAAGGAATCATGGAAAACTGCCACCAGTTCTGGTGAAAAGAACAGCATTAAGGAAGAGCAGCATGTTGTGTGCATCACACTGCACTAACCTCACCAAACAGTGCTTAAGACAAAAATCATTTCCAGTTGGCCAGTGAACTCCACTCTGTTCTAACAAAGAACCACTTGGTCTCCTGTGTTTTCATCACCCATCCCAGCTGCACCACATTCTTAAAAGGAAAGATGACTAATTCAAGCCCAGATGGCTAATCTACCTAGATTCCCTTTATAGTCTCTGTTCCTTTAGAGATTTAGAGAAGGAGCTTAGCATAAACTGCTCTGAACTGCTCCCAAGAGAAGCTCTGCCTCTCTATACAGAATTGAACTGCAGTTAGCTGCTTTCCACCTATAGCTCCCTTCCTTCCCCTCATGTCTTCTACACTACAGCACCTCATGGCTCAACACCACTAGCTACTTCCAAGGCATCAAGACCTACTCTGAGGCAGCACAAACCAACAGTCTTGTACTTGCTTTCCAGGTTCTTAGCTGCCCAGAAAATCTGAAAGTTCCTTTAAAACTTCTGGAGGCAGCAGCAGGGGGAGGTGAGGGCAGGGCAAGTGGAGGGGGCTAGTGACAGAGCCCCTGCTTGCACAGGAAGCAGTCTCTACAGAAATTAATAACTATTCAAATATCTTAAGTCTCAATTCTAAACACTGAGACATTGCTTCAACCTCACTGTCTTAATGGGAGTCATTATGGGTCTTTAACAGAGCAAGCCTTAGGCAGCCATCACCATCTCAATCCTCAGCTCTGCTCTCTGTAGCTCTGCAGATGTTCCTCCTCCTTCTAAACCTCTTCAGCTTTTCTCTCCAATAACAACCTGCAAGGACCTGCAGATTTCTCTTAAATTCTCACTGCCTACTGAGAAAAAAAAACAAGCTTGTGATCTCAGTGTGACAGCTAGTGCCAGCATAACTTACTCCATTCCAAACTTCTTTCTGGTCTAAAGCTTCCCCACTTATTTTTAACAGTTTTTCTTTTTCTTTTTTTAAATGAACCTTCTGCACATACCTACAGATATTCCACACTGATGGTGCAAAAATTACCCTTGATGCTTCTAAACACAGCCCTGCAGAGATCCACAGACCTCCTCTTCCCAAGCTTCAGCTTTTATGCTTCAGTAACACTTGTCAGAGAACAAAAGTGGGGAACACTTGGTAATTAAGTTTCAGGAGCTGCTAAGTTGGTGAGGCACTACAAAAAGCAAAGTATGTCATGTAAATCCATTTCTGTGCAATCTACAGGTGCTCAGTTTTATTTTATTACTTTTATTAAAGCTCCTTTACAATGGTGGCCATAAAAACACATAATAAGGGAGAAGCACTAAGTCAAATATCATGAACAGCAGTTGAGAGTCACTTAGCTTGAGATGTAAAAAGAGTGTTAGGCCAAAGTGTTTGATTTGGTATTATGTCAAGTGTTAGTAACTGAAAGCAGTATCATAACACATTGCTGCCTTTCAGAGAGGATTGCTCTCCATTTACTTAACAGCATTCAAGAATAATTCTTCTTTCTTTTTGTTAACACAAAAATGAATCCTTTCAAAATGCATCTGAGAGAAAGTCCTGAAGAGCTGCATGTGTGCCAAGTAATGATGGCATAACACCATCCATTTCATTGGGGTTTGTAGGCCTCACTTCCTGAAAAGCAGCATCCTAGGAACATCTGTTTAACTGTGGCAAAAACACTCTCACATTTCTATCCAGAAAGATACATCCTTGCAAAAGGCTTACCAGTGATTTGAAGCTGTGATTTCATGGAAAACCCACTGGCTGGTCCTGCTCTGGACCCACTGCCAGCCATAATACAGGCTGGATCTTCAATCTGGATGAAGAGACAACAGAAACATTTGAATGCTCAGAAACTGAGAAACTACATCATCTGGTTTTTGACATGTAGACACATTTTACTGCAAACAAACCATCACATTTGTTTTCTTTCTAGTTCCTTTCCATTTCCACAAAGTACAGAAAATGGTTTACAAAGGGCTCAGTCTCTACATGATCTGAGGAATATTCCTCTCCCAGGCAGAAGAGGTCTTGATTTCACCTTTTCAATGTGCCAATTAACAATCTCAATCATGTTCTAATCATAGTTTGCTGTAGCTCTTCTGTCTGAAAATCTCTGCCTGGTTTGATGTCACAAGTCCTAGGTAAGAGGTTTATCTTCCCACGTCACGTACTACTTGTTTGGGCTGGGTTTTGGGGGGGTTTTTGGTGGGTTTCTGCTTGTTTTGCTTTAAAAAAAAATACAATCCACAAGCATAGGATAAAGATTGAAAATGAATTATTAAAAAATGATTTCTAAATTTAGAGACACCTGTTTCTGGAGGTCTTTGGTTTTCACTTGGCCAGATCAAGTCTACAGGCAGGAGCTGTAATTCTACAAAGCAGTTCACTAAAAGAGGAAATACACCACTTCCAAAAGAGTAAGACAACCTTCATTTACAGCCCAAGCCTCCCATCTCTGCTAGCCTGGTCCTCCCAGCATCAAAGCAAGCAGATCTTCCTAGTATTCTTTGAACTTAATTCAACTCAGTATTTGGTTGGGTGGAGGGGCAGGGGGAAGAACAACACAATATGCATCATATAGCTTCAATATTAACAGACAGAAATGGTATGCTCTTCTATTAAAAACAGACATCACCTTGGAAATCTCCACATAACCTTGTCTCCTATTAATTTTTAAAACACATTTTCAGCTCAACATCCTTTCCCAACTCCACAAGTTACGTATCAGTTAGTCCTCTACAGCAGATTTTCCTAGCCAAGAAAGAGTTCCTGTTCTTCCTAGCAGCTGGTGCAGTGCTGTGGGTTGGGTGCAGTGGGAGAACAATGCTGCTATCACACTGATCTTTAGCTGTGCTCAGCAGAGCTTAGCCTAACTTCAGCATTCCTCAGTTTCCCAAGCTCTGCCAGGGAGCAGGTGCACAAGAAGCTGGGAGGGAACATGGCCAGGAGAGCTGACCCCAACTAGCCAAAGGGATATTCCATACCATAGGATGTCTTGGCCAGGATATAAACTGGGGGGGGAACTGATTGCTGCTCAGGCATCAGTCAGCAGGTGGTGAACAAGTGCACTGTGCATCACTTGTCTGTCTGCAGTTTCATTTCTCTCACTTTTAGTCATACTTCTTTTAAATTATTAAGTTCTATTTAAGTTATTAAACTGTTCCTATCTCAACCCATGAGTTTGACTTTTTCTCCCCAGTTCCCCTCCCCATCTCACTGGGGTGAGGGGCTGAGAGGAGTGAATGAGCAGCTACATGGTGCTTAGTTGCTAGTTGGGGTTAAATCACACCACCATTGGAAAATGAATGGGTTATTGAAGATTCCAAATTACCTGCTGGATCCAATTTCCAGACTACTTACTGCATCCCTCCCACTCTCTGTTCTCTGGGCATAACCTACTGCAAAACCATTGCCCTAGCTCTCTTTGGGCTCCCTTCATTGTGAGGCTCAGATGCTCTGGCCAAGGGGTTGCTAATCAGCACATATCTCCCAGCCCAGTGCTCAAGATTGTTGGTCAGGCACCAAATCTGAGTCCCAAAGCAGATCAAATACCACATGCCAGCTCTCAGGTCATTTTCTGCACACAATGTTATTTCCAACAAGGAAAGTAAGATTTAGCTTAAGTTCCTGAGGTCTGTACCTTGAGTACAAAAGGCTGTGTGTATGACCTTCTGATACCCCACAATCAGTCCAAAGAAGTGCATGTCTTATCCTCTGTATGCCATGCAAAACAGAGTTTGTAACAGAGGACCAGAGCTGACTATCACAACATTCTTTTTAGAGGCAGCAATCCGAAGCAAAAGTTTGTCTAATTCCACAGGTATTTAAGAAGTGGGGAAATGGGGAGTGCTTGCATCCTACAGCTTGCTGACACCAGTGTTAACTACTGGAGAATACGACACCACCAAAAAAGTACTAATGACTTGCTTAAATAATACAGAGTGCTATTAGTGGGGTTCAGTACTGTTAATTACTACATTCCAGATGTGAATCACACAAATCCATATCCCCCTAGAGTGAAAAAGCTTCTAGTGTATGTTTTTTTTAAAGTAGTCTGAATTTAAAAGATTTAGAGGATGATTCCTAATTCTGATCCTGTGATTAGCTCTACTAAACTCACTAGGTACTCTCTGGGCTTTAAGAAAGCAGTTCAGTAGTGTGTAGCCCAACACAGCCATGCTGGACAGCCTAAAGGAGTTTGCATTCCCAGGAGAGCTCCTGTTTTGCACCTGGAGAAATAACACTGCCCATAATACCCATGCAATCACTGAAGGTGATAATTTCCATTTGAAGTCACACAATAAGCATATATTCCATTCATTCAGAAGCACATATTGAAGCCAACATTCATTTCTAAGCCTGCAAAACACACTCATTAAAATTATGTTATTAATATTTGAATATTTTCATTGAGAACATGCAGGATAACTCCTAGCAGCTTAATCACACCTGAAATGACTCTCCTGCAAATATCAGCTGAGTTAGGCATGTGTATGTGCAAGTGGAGGGAGGCAGTTTTCACTAAGAAGTAGCTTAACTAAAATGTCAAGATTCCACTGCCTCTCAGGACTCCTACAAAAAGAAACCACATTACACACGGCTTATTTCTCTCAGCTGCCATAGACTTTCAAAGTATTTTTGAACCGAGGAGCTTTATTTTACTGCATGTTTGCTAAAATCCAGAAGCTCTTCAAATAAAGTAAGTTGTATTAGTTAACCAGGAAAAAGGAGTTCCAGAGGAACTTATGGCTACTTATGAACTTGATCACGAAAGACAAGAGACACTCTTCAATCATTGTGAAAATAGTTCCATTTAGGTTTTTTTACAACAGAAACAGTATTTAGGATTCTGTGAAAACCAAATGTCTAAGACAAGCAGTTCTGTCAGCAACTGCATGGGAAGAGGCATGATGTGTGAACACCAACCACCATTTGAACTGTACTAGACAAAGGAGTGTAATGATTCCTCTCTTATTGTGTTATGAATAACCATTTAATGAACAAAAATATAACTTGAGAAATCATTCTAAAATAGGTATGCCTGATAAATTCATTGTCATGCAACAAATGCTTCCACAACTTGAGACTGTCATTCCACACAACTGAGAGTGCTCACTCAAGCCTGGGAATGTTTTCTGCAGTAGGAAATGACACACATCGTCAAAAATATTTAGGAATTGTTTGGTTTTTTGCTTGTTTGTTCTAGTTTTGTTTTAAATTCTAATAAGGTCATATTGGCATGTCTGCCCTCAGATGCTGCTGCTACCCACTCCCAAGAAAGCTGCCAGAACTTGAACTGGAAGACTGTGAGTTGGAAGGTTTGAAGGCTGTGACAGACAGAGTGGGGCAGGGTAAACAGAGCATGCAAGAAACTATTCCAAAGCTTGCCTGAGCTTCTGCAGGGGCTGCACAGCTCCTCCCAGGTAGGCTGGTTTGTTTTTAGAACATGCTACCACAATGTGTAGATGATTAGATAAATATGCTCAGCTTTGTAATCACATTGGCCATTGTACTCCTTCTGGTTTGAACAAACACTGCTTAAAATAAATCTGCCTCACAGCAGGGAGCTGAGTCCACACACACATCCTTTGGGGATCCAGCTCTTTGAAGACCACTGCTAACTAGAGAGCTTTCTCACAAGCCTCCCCACTACAGCGTGACCTGCTGATGATGTTAGACCAAACTGCATCACCTTCAAACCCCAAACTTCAGCACCAGATTCCACTGTGCTACCAGAAATAGGAAGGCAGAGAGGATCCTCATTTACTTTAAGAAATCATCAGAAAAGAGCAGCATGGAGGAAAGTGCTTATTAGTTAAAGCAAAGTAAAGCAAGAGGTAGAAAGGAGGTTCTTACCCCACAAAACCAGGGAGTATAAATAGAAGAAAAATGCTCTCAAAGGCTTAAGAGCTCTTCAGAGCATCACATTAATTGATCTTTGAGTGACTTTATTCAGCCATGGGATTCAGCTGTTAAAGAACTGATTTAGTGAAGAAGGCCGTTTTCTTTCCTATTTATTTGAAAGCCAACACAACCAGGTTAGGAAGAAATCCTATGACTGTGCATTACACATTCACAGATTTGAAAATATGCTGGCACATGCTCTTTAAAATATTGAAACAACTGCACATTGGTGGCTGCTGTAAGCCAGATGGTTAGGCATTCACTTTAAGAACAGGCTAAACTGCTCTTCACAGCTGTACCAATGCAAAGGCTATCTGCTGCTTCTCTTTACATTTTACTGGGTTATTATCAGTAAAAAAAAAATTCAATAGATAAATCAGATTACAAAATTTCTTTAACATAGCCAGGGATTTTAACAATGGTTTTGCAAACCTCACTGTGTAACAGAGGCATATAGATTTCTGGAGTTTTGGTTAAAAAGCTGCATGTAAGATGTAACATGTCCCCTTTAGAACAGCTAGGTGAGTTATAATTCAGAAGAGATTAGACTAGATATTTCAGAGAAAGTTGAAAGTCACCTGGTTAGCTTCTGCACCACTTTGGGTGTGAGAAACTCAATACAAATGCTTCCTCTTCTTCCCCCAAAATACTGAAGTCCCTTTTGAATTGCAGGCATGCAGATTATGAACAAGTTCTTTTCTATTTTAGATATAATTCCTCAGTAAGCATAGGGAGAGAGCAAGTTTGGCAACTTGTTTTGCAAATTTGCAGTTACTTCAACTGTTCAAGTTTAACCTTTAAATTGAAACGTGGTTTGACAAAGCTGTTTTTCTTGGTTTACATTTTTATCTGCTTTTTCCTCTAAGAAAAAAAAAAGTTGTAAGGACGTGGCCAGTTTTTCCCAACCCAGTAAGAAGACACACAGAAAAAAACCTGCTGAGTAATCAACCAGGAAGCCAAGAACAGACAGAGCCTACAGGAGTGTGGAGTACCCACTGGAAAGGGAAGCAATTATGAGGTTTGCATCAAGGGATATTTATGGAAGGAATGGGAGCAAAGGGAGTTCTAACAGCAGAATGAAGCTTAGCTCCCTTGGCCATTGCTGCATGTGAGCAGCAGTACACCTCCTGACTGAAAATGCAGCCAAATCTAAGCACTCTCTGCCATAAAACATCAGTTGAAATTGAAAATCCACTGTCTAAACTGTACTTGAAACACATGAACAGAGTGCATACTGGGCCCAAAGCCAGCCCCTAGGTTGAATTACTGAGCTGCTGTTGTCACATCTTCACTGCTAGCACTACCTGTGCCCACTAAATCAGAGGCAGCACTGCTATGTCAGGTGGCACCATGGGCACACTTCCCTCCTGCTGCCTACACACTCAGTTTGACTGTTTACAAAGCTAACATACAGGTAGCTGTTCTGGTAAGAATGAGTGAGACACAGATTCAAAGACAACACTTGAGCCAATTCAATATACTAGCTAACAATATATTTCTGGGAAACACAATTTCATCAGTTTGGGAAGCAACCCAAGTGCTGTGACCTTCAGAGGATACAAGGAGAGAAAAGCAAGATCCATAAACCACAAAACATAGGAAAAGAGGTGCCCAACTTCTGGCCTTTCCTTACTATGGACTTGCTAATGAGAAATCTTTGACATTGAGGTAGCAGCTTCATTCCTTATGCTGTCTTGAAAATGTGTAGTCTACATTTTTTCCCTAATTCATGTATCCAGTCCCTGTGATCCATTGTACTTTGGGCTCAACACTGGAGCTACTTTAATGTTGCATCTGCCTACAGACTATACTCTGTCAAAGTACAGTGCTGTATCAGAGGCAGAAGCCACATCTCCTTTAAATCAACAGATCCAATTACATTTTTATGAGATTATCTGAATCTGTTCTAGATAATTACCATCCTTAATCTTTCTGTTGGATATTTTTCTGCTCCAAGGAAACATACCTTGGTAGAAAACTGCAATGAAGATGTTAAGATTGGTATGGACCAATGAATGGAAACACGAGTGTATAAACTGGAAAAACAACAGCAAAATAAAGGTTAAAAGACTAGCTTTTATTGATAACAAAGGAGATTTCTTGCAGCAATAAAACTGAGGAGTGTTTGTGTCAAGAGCAGAATGCCTTCACTCTGGTAAGACTACAGCACAGATGGCTGGCCAGCAAAAGAGAGTGTGCTTTAAAGAGGAGAGTGTCACCAGGGTTATGTCACATCACAGATGTCATTCCTTTTCCTGTTAGCCCAACAGGAAAACATACTGTAGCTAGGAAGATATTCCATGGAAGGAAAAAACAACTAGCATTAGCCTTCACTTAATATTTATGGCAGCTGAAGTCCTTCTAAAGCAAAGGACTAGCAGAACACAACCCTCGTCTCCCAAAGGATATAAAATACCCATCTACGACGTAGTTTATTGTCTCTGAAAGGAACCCAGAGCATGAAAACACAGTTGGCAGATCCCATTAGTTCCATCATCAAGCTTGCACATGAGAGACACTGGCTAGGCCGACTCAACATACAAAACCATCCTGGTGTTCCTGAGTGAGTACATGAGTGAGAGAGAAAGAGTAACCGAGGATGAGAGAATGAGTTTGAAAAGGCAAGATTAGTTTGTGACTTTTAACAGTAAATAACACATTCCCTTCCTGGAAAGTCTCGCACAGAGTTTTGTCACACAACTTTCCTGTGACCTCATACACAACATGCATGATAATTAGTCTGACATCATACTGATATCCTGTGGCACAGTCTGAAAATCCCTTGTGGTGTCCTGTGGCCCCTGGTGCCATAACTGTGTCCACAGCAGAGGGAGCATTAAACTCATTGCCCATGGGAAAGTGTGGGGAGTGATACCCATGTTCCTAGAATCCTTGCATGGGTAGGATGAGCTCATTAGCCTTCTGGCAGTCATCCTAAGAGAAGGACAACTCTGATTCCAAACCCGGGCAGATGGAGCTCGTTTAGCCATGTAAGGCCTTCCAGCTAAGAGGTTAAACCTCTGTCCTAAGGACCTCGCTGCCAGCATCCAAGCTTGCTAGGCCCTGGCAGATGAACCTTAGGACTAAAGGGTGGGTCCAGCTCTGCGCATGCTGTGTCTCACCTAAAAAAAATCCATAGTGCAGGCTCGAGGGTGCTATCTGCTATCCTCTTTTTATCAACGTGCTTGGAAAAGGCACTGAGGAGGAGCATGGATGGAGCCCTCCCTGGAGCTTCGTTCGCGAAGCCTAGCCACGACGACCGATACTGATATCCTACAACAGGATCAGCAGATGTCTCTGTTCTGTCAGGAACAGATCTTCAATGACAGCAGCAAAGACTAAGGAACCAACAGCCTTAAATACTTCTTCTAAAAACACTCAGACAATTCTTCATGCAACACTAATCCTCAGCACTGATTCCTTGTTTTTCCTAAGTATCTACCACTTCAAAAGAGAACTGAACATGGGAAATTCTGAATCTGAAGTTTCCAAGTTGGAAAAGCTGAAAAGCATTTAACCTGATGATCAAAACAAAGAGATTGCCCAAGGAAAGAAAGGCTAACTTTGGAAATGTCATGGCCAGCCAGCCAGTGATACTCATGCTGTAGCTTCTAGCTCAATCCCAGAGATCACCAGAATTCCTTAGGCAAACTGGCTGATCAGAAAAACTGGTCTATCAACTTCAACCTGCAGAGAGAAATGCTTCCAACACTGCTTGCAATCCAAATTAAACTATGTCTTTGGGCCTCCCAAAGCAGACTTACATCCAAATTACAGATAATTCATCCATTAGCATTTCTATGCAGCAAGAAGCCTGCTTGTATAACCTGCACCTCAGCAGAAATATTTCATGTGGCTTCTTTCTGCATACATAATTTGATACTGGAAAAAAGACATGTAAAGAAGCAGTACTGAAATATACCACATTCAAAGAAAAAAATAAAAGTCATTTTACAGGTTCCCCCCCTTCAGTAGTACATCAGTAATTCCCCAACCACAAGCTGTTCTTCAGCTAAAACTGTGGCAGGCAGGACAGAAGGGACACAACAGGCTTTGCCACCAACTCAGATAAACTGTGAAGGAATTTCCTTCATCACCAAAAGGATGTTATGTTTTACTAACTGTTAAGAAATGATCATACAGGGGAAAAAAAACAACAAAGAGACAGAAGTGTTCATGAACATCATCTGCCTTTTGCTTGATTCCAAAAAAGCCTGGCAAGCAAAGGCATTGCAGAGAGCTGCAGGAGATAATGAAAACCATTTGTGAAAACAAAGAGATAGTCTATTTTTGTTTCAGCCATTTCCTTCTCATGGTACAATCCTTTTCAAAGAAGACAATTCATATATGCAAACCACTGAGCTTCATGGCTGGAATCACAGAAAGAGAGCAATACTTCACATGGCTGGGTCTTAAATACCACACTGCTGGAAAATAAGACATATTCAACTTGGCATGAATGCTAACCTACAGCAGAGAGTGAAAGAGGTGTTAGGAATACAGAGAAGTCCATGGAACTGGCATCATTAACTACCCCAAACTTAAATACATTTTTAAACTGCTGGATTTCCTGGTATTACCTGGACATGAACTGGATTTACTCCTGCATTTACAAACCACTGCTTTTAGAAATTCATTTGGGCCTTTTAAAGTCTTTTTTAAAAAATTCTTTTGTAATACTATAGTTTGAACACAATACTGCACTGACTCAGAACTACTTTTCAGCTTAACACCTCTGTGATGAGGTTCTAGGAATATTTTTCAGTGGTAGTGCACAACCAGCATAATGTTCCCATCTGGGGACAGTGTGAGCAGTTACCTTGCTACTTGGAAAACAAGGCAAAGCACATTTCAGTCAAGAAACCAGGAATTCAAGCCTATTTCTTTGATGGCTGAAATCACCCAGGTGTTATCATGGGCTCACAACACATTCAAAGGAAAAGGCTGCTTATAAGGGTTTGTGCTCTTTTATCCACATCATGATGGGCAACACTATTTTCCTAGGCCTCCTCTTCCAGAAGTTTATCCTAGAGGTCAAGATTTTTAAATCAGTGTTGGTTGCCTTTTCATCCCTAAAGGTATGAGTACAGAACAGTTTTACTTATCAAAGACAACTAACCCAATTTAGCCTGAAACTTGTCCCTACACTAGGTGGTTGTATTGGATTTGTGTGGCAAGGTTTTGGGAGCAGGGGGGGTACAGGGCTGGTCACAGGGACAACAGCCCTTCTCATCTACTCTAGTTTTAATTGGCAATGAATTAATCTGCCCCAAATCAAGTCTGTTTTGCACATGATGGTAACTGGGAGTGTTCTTCACATCCTTAGCTTGACTAACAAGCTTTTTCAATCTTATTTTCTCCCTCCTGCTGAGGAAGGACTGTGAGAAAGCAGCTTGGTGGGCACCTGGCAGCCAGCTATGATTAACCCATCACACTGGTCTACTGTGACCATCACTTTTAAGTTGCATCCCATTTCTTTTAGGATGTTTTAAAGGAAGTTCAGCTTCCAATGTACACATCAAACTCTCCATCTGAAAGCTACCTGCTGACAGTGTTATGATCAAAGAGCTTATGATCTGAAGAGGTGAAGGTTCCAGAACTGGGAGTGATTGACTATACAGTGAACCAACTTCTCAGAATGAGCACTGTTTTTCTTTCATAGGGAAATAACCTTCTAGCACCTCCAAAGGCCAAAGTTCCTTTGACCTTACACAATTCCTGTTATTAGGACTGTTAGACTGGTATTATGGATCTCCAACAAAAAAGCACCAGGTTCCAGCAATTAGAACTCTCACATCTTGTAGAAATTCATTTCAGCTTTCCCTCTTGGTTCTTCCACTTCCTCACACTGTGAACCACGTCCTGTATGTAGCTTTGTGGAAACAAACGTTAAAAAAAACCATAATCTGTGCTGTAACTTCAGGGACATCCTTCCTCAGAGAGGAAGAAAAGACTGTTACAAAGCCTGAAGCAATGTAATCAGCAGACATGTATTGATAGTGCCCTAAGGAGCAAAAAACCCTTCTATAGCTCACATTTTAGAATGAACATTGTTTTATTTCCAGGTTTCTAAAAGGAAAGTACCTAGAAAGTATAAAAAACATTTTCCAGTGGTAACCTTGAATGAGAATTTTCTCAAGGGAAAGGCAGACAGTGTGGCCAGATGGTTCCAAGCAGTCCCTGTGAACTGGGCAGCAGCTGCAAGCTGACAGGTATCTGAAAGCATTTAGTGCTTCCTTTGAACAGCAGCTGTTTCATCAACACAATATTCTACAGCCTGTAGCCTTGCTTATGGTTTACCTAAGTAAGGTTGTACCCTATCTGCAGAAATCCATGCATTTCTTTCACAATTTGGAGATTGTCTCTCAGTATTGCTCATTTTATGACAAAAGGGCATAAAGCACCAACAAGAAGTCTAAGATAGTTACAAAACAGAGTTACCAAAATTAGCAATCTTTGTTGTTGTCTGCCCTATCAAATCTCACAGAATCACAATGGTTGGAAGAGACCTCTAAGATCAAGTCCAACCACACCTATCACCCCCATGCTACTAAACCATGGACCTGAATACCACATCTAAATGTTTCTTAAACCCCTCCAGGGATGGTGACTCCAGCACCTCGCTGGGACAAGACTTAACCACCCTTTCAGGAAAGAAATTTCTCTTTACATCTCATCTAAACCTCCTCTGGTGCAACTTGAGGCCGTTCCCTGTTGTCCTCTCACTGTTAAAGAAGAGACCTATCCCCAGCTCACTCAAACGTCCTGTCAGGGAGTTGTAGAGAGCACAATCTCCTTTAGCCCTACAGCTATGTTCATGCTTCAGCTGGCTCTGAGATTAAGAGCTTCCTACAAAGCAAAAATCCCACTTCTGAGCATCTCATTCAGCTATTAATGTTGGTGTTAGCAACAGGTTATTTTAGACCTGCTGCTGAAAAGCATGAAAAGGAAATGTTCTACAGAACTTTGGTTAAAGTCTCTTCATGCCTGTTGCTATGGGAAAGGGAAGGAAAGAATTTATCCAGAGGCCTCTCTGCTTATCACTGCTTTAGCTACCTGACACAGTAGTGAGAAAGATGCTCCCACAAATCCACAAGTCATAAGCTACCCCTTCATGTTATTCAATTAATTTTTTAATTATGGCAACGAAATCATCTTCATATGATCACTCAGAGCAAATACTAAGTCAAACCTGTATGTTATTTTTCCCCTTTAAGCAACTTTCTTGCTTATAATCTGTTGACTGATGGTTGTCTGGAAAATGTTATTTCCAATTACCTCCCTTTTGCAGTTTTAACAGTTTTCTGAAATGTAAGAAACTAGCAGAAACAGTCAGGAAAACCACAAATTCACATTTCCATATTTAAAACCAAGCTGTCCAAGGATTGAAAGTTATTTCACATAAAACACATGAACAAAACTTATCACAGAAACTAAAATTCTGCCTAGGATTAAGTGCTCAGAATTTTAAGGACAGGGAGACAAAACAAACAGAACAATCACTGACTTGAAAGTTGTATTGCAAAGCCTTGTGAAAAATGTCACCCAGGATGAGAAAGCTGTCTTGGTTTTTCTCTCAGCCATTTCTGAACAGTGTAAACAACTGTCAAGCAGCATTTCTAGCTTCTTTCTCACAACCTTCCTATGGATATTTTTGTTCTTCCCTATGCTGTGCATTTTAAAATTAAAACTACCTAAAAATGAGCTGAAAACATCAATGAAAATGTGTTACTGAAAGAGCATATGAGGAAACAAGGGTATCTTAAAATGAGAACACACTTCAATGAATTACTTTCTAATTTCCTCCCCAATGGCATTTTTAATAGAACCATACAACAATTTAGGCTGAAAAGGACTCTCTGGAGGTCATTCTGTCCAACATCTTCCCAAAACAGGGCCAGCTTCAAAGTTAGACCAAGCTGTTCAGTGTTGCAAAGAAGTTCAGTACACTAAACTAGTTGGAAGATACAAGTTGTAATAACAGTAGCTCCACAGATATTCAAGTTTCCAGATACACTAGTAACAAAGTGAGTGGCACTGTGGCTTTACACAAATGCATATCCTATTTTCCTAACACATAAAAGGGTACAAATCCCTTCCTATTCTTCCATGTCAAGCCTTTCACGTATCCCTGCCACACTGCTACTAGAACCCAGCAAGAGAAACAAAACATTTAACATCAAAGTTAAAATGTGAAGTTACCTAGGGTTGTATTCCTTCCAAATTTTGCTCCTCTTGATATTCACAGTGACATGGAGATAGAGAGAATGAAGTGAAATAGGGGAACTCCAAAGATAACTCCCTCTTGAACTCCAAGCAGTCACCTTCCAATCAAGTTCAGTTCCAAGCCAGCTTTCTACTTGGTGACAGTTCTCACAGTCAAGATTATTTATTTCTTTTAGAACTTGATGCAAACAGTAAATTCAACTGCTTTAGTAAAATTAAGAGCAAATCTAATAGATTTTTTTTTTTAAATTACATGACATTTATTTTGTTGCATGATTTAATTCTTACAAGAGTAATCATTTTTCCAGGATGTTTGTATATTCATTTCACATGGCTCTCAGGGGAAAGACTGAGAAGAGCTTCTAAGCTAACTCCTTCTCAAGCATTTTCCATCTTACTGTTTTATAAACATTATTCTGGGTTTACACAATGGAATATCTATTCCTTTAACATCTTAGGATGGGTCTTCCCTACAACTTTTATTAATAAAAATCCATATAAATGCTTCCCTTTCTATCAACTGAAGTTTCTTTCTAGTTTGTTTCTTTTTTCTTCTTTCAGACTTTTACTGCTGCTTCATTTTCTACATTTTGTTCACATTACACAGATTCAAGGAAAATCAAAACAATTCCTTTCTAAAAGGAATCCTTACTTAAAAAGAGGTCTATTTCTTTATCTTATTGCTTTGGCTTAGGGCTTCTAAGCTCTGCTGAAGGAAATACTTGCTGAAATACATTACTCGTTTGTTACAGATCCATTTTTCACCTCCTGTACCCTAATATTTCTACAAACACCCTTCACACACCTTTCAGAAGTCCTGTAGTTGACCTGTCTGTTATGGCATCTCTGAGAATGACAACAGCCTTTTGAACTCTCACTGTACCTTCCTTAATCTGCTTTGGTGTAGCCATGGCCACATCAGCAAGCAGTGGAGCTAGGAGGTCAGACAGCTCTGTACACCCAACACCAGCATTGCTCACATTTCTGGACTTCTAATTTGGAACAGAGCTCTCCTCTGGTCCCACAGTCCCACACCAGTTAGACTCAAGTTTCCAGTTTAGTTTCATCCCAAAGCAATTCAGCCTCCTTGATCCAAGCTCATTTCACCAAGTCAAATCAAAATACCAGGCTGTGAGAACAAGCAAGGAATTCACTTCCAAAGTGCACTCCTTGGCCAAATTAAAGCAATTAGAGCAGTAATGCAGATGTAGTCCCTCTTTCCCTTCCCCTGTTCCTCTCTGGTATGCATTCTGACTGTGGGCTATGTTATGTCTACTGACTTAAGCTCATTCTTCTGCATTACTTCAGTTGTCTTTCTTTAATTATGTGAACATAGATAGAAGTATTTTCATGCATGGATATGCTTAGTCACTCTGGTTGCAGACTGCTCCCTTCCACTCTGTTTTGGCAGTTTCTGAGGAGATTCTTTCACAGAAGGTTTGCCTTCATAAATAAAGAGAAAGCCCCAAAGTTTCCCACTCTCCATCACTGGGATAGAATTGCTTTTGCCCTTCTGCACAAAAGATAGGCTAGAAAATTGTTTCTGCAAAACTGCTTCAAAGACATGAGCACAGCAGTTGCATCTAAGTAACAAAGATCTTTTGAGTCAAATTGATAGAGGCTTTAAATGCAATCAATTTCACTTGAATGACTGATGCTGTTGGCAACAAAAAAAAGGCTGTCATAAACCACAAAGCATTTGTGTCTTGAAATAGGCTAAGAGATTGTGTTTCTCTGAGGCCTAAGCAATGAGCTGGACCACAGACCTGTTTCACATGGAAGGAAGAGCAGTACCTGAGTAGCACTACCTGGGTAAATAGAAATGCAGCTTTCTACAGCTGTCAAAACCAAAACTGCTAAATCTCTGAAGTCATGTTTGAGCTCAGGGAAGCCCATGCTGTGCCTTGTGAAAGTGAAAAGGTCACACAATTTCTCTGAGTGACTCTCTACATTCTGGGTACTGAAAAAAGCAAATGTCACTCACTTCTTCAACAGAGCAAGAAGGATAAGCCAAGAAACTACAGGCTGATCAGTCTCACCTCAATCCAGGGAACACCAGGGAGCAAATTCTCAGAGGAGCCATTTCCAAACATATTATGGACAAAAATGTGATTTGGATTAGTCAGCATGGACTAAAGAGGAAATCATGTCTGACCAACCTGCCAGCTTTCTGTCACAAGATGACTTGGTAGTTGAGAAGACAGTAGTGGATGCTGTCTCCTGTGACATCCTGAGGATGAAGTATGGGCCAGACAGAGGACTGTGGGTTGAAGAAAACCTGCCTGAACTGCAAGGCTCAACAGTTTGTCATCAGCAGTATAAAGTCCAGCCAGAGGCCAATCATCAGTGCTGTATCCCAGAGCAGATACTTGGCTAACACTGTTTAACTTCTGCAGTTATTGCACAGACAATGGCACCAAGCTCACCCTCAGCAAATACGCTGATGAAACAAAAGTTCCACAAAGGGAAGTCCAAAGTTCTGCACCTGAGGAGGAATAAACCCATTCATCAGTAAAGGCTTGGGGCAGCTGGACAGAAAGCAACTCTGCAGCAAACACTGGTCCTGTTGAACACAAACTCCTTAGAGAGAAAACCAAAAACAAGGAAAAAAATGGTTGGCAACATCCCAGGCTGCATGAAGGAAAGCATCACTATGAGGATGGTGACCTTTCCTCTTTGCTCAATGCCAATGAGACCACATCTGGTGAGCTAGTGTATCTAGTTCTGGGGTCCCCAAATCAAGAGTGACACAGATGTACCACAGCAACCTCAGCAAAGGGCCACAGAGTTAGATGATAAAGTGTTTGGAAGATGACAGATGAGGCCGAGAGAACCAGAATTGTTAAGCCTGGAAAAGAGAATGCTCAGGATCTTCCCAGTGTGTGTAAATACCTGAAGGGAGTATAAAGGGTTAAAAATGATGAAGTCAGACTTTCCCCAGCAGTCCAGTGACGGGACAATAGGCAGTGGGCACAAATTAAAATACAGGAAATTCCACCTCTAAACAGGGGATTTAGTTATTTATTTTACTGTGCACTGGTTGAAGAGTGGCAAAGCCTGCCAAGAGCTCAGGGGCACTCAGAGGAGTTCTGGTCACCACTCAATGGCCCAGTGAGACCAGTGAGGAGTTGTGTGCCTCAGGGGTCAAAACTGGCACTGGTGCACTTTAAAACAGGTTTGAGGGATCAGTAAGCTTGCCAATGACACCAAGCTGTGTGGTGTGGTCAACACACTGGAGGGAAGGAATCCATCCAGAGGGGCCTGGACAAGCTTGAGAGGTGGTTTCATGCAAACCTCATGAAGTTCAGCAAGGCCAACTGCGAAGTCCTGCACCTAGCTCAAGTCAATCCCAATCACAAACAACTGAATATGAGCCAGCAATGTGTGCTCACAGCCCAGAAAGCCCATGTCAGCCTGGACTGCATCCCTAGCACAGAGGCCAGCAGGTCAAGGGAGAGGAAGGTACTGCAGAGATTAGGACAAAGGCTTTACAGATGTGTGGGAGAGACACAGAGCAACAGAAGGATAACCAATATGAGTTAAAATAAAGGAAATTCTTAAAAAGATGTGAACAGCTGGGCACCTAACAATAGTAAAATGTCTTTCTGAATAAGCACAGCATCAACCAAGCTATTCAATGACTGGTATACACACAACACAGGGATACTACAGGTTCTGAGGCAGTGATGGGTGAATGTTTTATGAGGTTTCTTATCAGAGCAAAAGAAAACTGAACTAAGCCAGGAAAGGAGTGCATATATGAAGCGTACAATAGCATTCTTTCTGTTGGAACAGCCGAACTTGGCCTTGATGTTTGCATGTTTTTCCATTTCATATTACTTGATTGTCATTACTTGAAGCTAACTAACACTTTGGTAAGTATAGTCCTGGACATTTTGCAGAAGTTTGACTCCAGCTGTACTGTTCTGTTCTTTAGAAGAGAGAGCAGTAACAAGGCAAATGGAAAGAGTTTTTAAAAGCCAGAACTAAAACTAGACCCTGTCACCTGGAAGACTGAAATCTAGTGGATATATTTTTCAAAAGCATAGTAAGGATGGTATCTACATTAACCTAAACATTTTTTGCATGTTCTGTACAGAACTGTAGAGCATACAACACATCTTAAGAGTGTCCAGTACCACCCTCAGGGGGTAGGACAAAGAGAGTCTCATGGGAACCTGTTTCTTTGCTCCCAAGAATACAAATAAAAAGGGCCACAGACATACCACTAGAAAGATACTGACAAATTATATTACCTGACAAAAACTATCTGGCTAAACAGATTGTCACTGTAGGTACCAGAGCAGTAAGGCAAACCAGACAGCATGGATCTGCAACCCAACCTGGCAAGGCTTGTCAGGGAGGGATGAATTGTTCCCTGCTACCAGGGACAACCACAGACCTGAAAGCTGAGCATTATTTGAAATCTCTTGAAAAAGACAGTTCTTTGTCACTTGCTGCTTGTACTTGCTTTAGTAAAACAGATGGTACAAGACAGTTCCTCTTGATTAACTTGGACTCAGCTGTAAAGACAAGAACTACTGGAGCCAAGGCACTGAAATTCTTACAGGTAACTAGTTACCAAGGTATGAATAGACATACATTACCCCATAAGAAAAACAAGCTGCTTCTCTGAATACTCTTAAGCATTACAAACAGCCAAAGAAAGCAGAACTGGAAAATCTAGTATTTGCAACAAAATACAGTAATATTCCTGTGTTCTAAATTCAATGGTAGCCGAAAAACAAAGTTGCATCTTTCTAACCTAAATTAGACATTACCAAAGTAAAGCACACAAATCCAGAAGAGGCTATAGAAATGAGAATCTCTGAAACAAAACAAACAAACGATTAAGTAAGTAAACACTGAGGTGTCTGAAAGTCTACTACAAGTCACTGACTTTTTAAACCTGCAAACTGCTGCAAGCAAAACCTTCAGCTCCAGAAGAATCATCTTCATGTTTGCTAACTGCAGCACAAGTCCATCACCTACTGCCTAGGAATGTTTTGTGAGTGACCAGAGAGCATAGCCAGGAGTGGACAATTTAACTTACCCAACCCTGCAAAATGCAACTGCTTCCTATATTCCAGCTCATGCCTCTCTGAAAAATAAAACAGACTAAGAAAAAGATGGCTTAGATCTGTACCAGCACTCCAACATTCTCAGCTCCTCCTCATCCCAGATCTTCTGTATGGAGACAAGTGCATGCTTAAAAAAAAAAATAAAAAAACAGGATTCTCTGCAAACAAGAAACATCCTTCACTTTCAAGGGAATCACCATACCACAGGGATACAACTTAAAGCCTACAGGACTGTGAAGCAGCTTAGAACTGTCTCCTAAACTAAAACTTGACAGAGCGCTGGAGGTAACTGGCACAAGAGTCAGAGCACTAGAGCTGCTGCAGCTGCCAGAGCAGGGCAGATGGGCAGCTGTACTCTGGCAGCTTGCTGTTGCTGAAGGAGTTGTCCCACCTCCCCCTTTAGGATCCTCCCAGTCACAGTCCTCCTATCTTTGTGCCAAATCCAGTGCTAAATTGACACTCATTGACCTGTTTAACCTCATTAAATCTTCAAGGAAAAAAAAAAAAGCCTAGGGTTCCTAATAACTGCAAAACTTTGTTTAAAAAAGAAAACCAGCCATACTTTGCATGCTCTGGCAAAGTACTCTGTGCAAGGAGGGTAACTCAGTGGGAATACTCTTATTATACCATACAGACAACTCTGCATGGGTCACCTCTCCTTGTGTTATGGCACAATCCAAAAAGGTACTCACATACTGGAGTAAAGAGTATAGGCTGTGTAGGTAGGTTTGGGCTGGGATAGAGTCCATATCCTTCACTCATGGAGCTGGGTTTGGGATTTGTGCTGGAAAGAGTGCTGGGAACTCAGGGATGTTTTCCTTCTTGCTGTGCAGATGCTTACCCAGAGACAAGGACTTTTCTGCTCCTCACCCACCCCACCAGGAGCAGACTTGGGGTGCACAAGGAGTTGGGAGGGGACACAGTTGGGACAGCTGAGCCCAACTGACCCAAGGGATAGGTCCAGAGCAGAGGATGCCATGCTCAGCACATAAAGCTGGAGGAGGAAGAAGGAAGGAGGAGTGTCCCAAGTCACCATGAGCTGTGATGGGGCCCTGCTCTCCTGGGATGGCTCGAGATGGGAAGTGGGGAATGAATTCCTTGTTTTGCTCTGCTTGCATGTGGCTTTTCCTTCACCTATTAAACTGTCTTTAGCTTAACCCTAGAGTTTTCTCTTTTAGTCTCCTGATTGTCTCCCCATTCCACCAGAGGGGAGTGAGGGAATAGCTGTATGGGGCTGAGCTACCAGCAGGGGTTAAACCATGACATAGGCCCAGAGGGTTAAAATGCTATGTAATGACCTTTCTAATCAGCAAAGAATTCATTCAGACACAAACCCTGAGTCTAAGTCATGTGAGGACTGTTCTGTTCAGACACTTTTTTTCATTCAGCTTGTAATGTGTAAGAACTTTACAGCATTGGATTAGAAGTCATGAAGGCAGAAATACAAAATACAGCGTTTCCCATTTCAAAAATAAGTGAAATTCCCAAAAGTAAAGAACTCCCAGCTGTGGCCCAGACCTTCTCTCATACAAAGTACCTCCCCTCCCAGCTCCCACACTGTCCACCCTTAACTGTGAGTTGTTTTAGTGGTACTTTCCACCCTCAGAAGGGCAGTTCACAGCTTCAAAGCGAACACATACCAGTCTGAAAGCCTTTTCACCTCTCATAGCACAGGACAGTATTACTTTATTCAGACCTTCAATTCTCAGATGAAAGCAAGATCTCCCCTAAATGTTATCTTTTGCTGTAATAACTCAAATTGTCACCACTGTCCTAAAAGTCTTGTAGTTCCAACGGCCTGATAAAGAGTGGAAAGGAAGGGAAAGAAGAAAAGTAATGCTATGACACACCTCACAGGACTAGGTTTAAAACCTTTAAACTATTGAGAACACCTAAACAAATCCCCAGCAATGTGAACAGGTTTCCACATAAATCTGCTTGCCCAAATGAGATTTCAGAACAGGGGTTAAATACACTGATTGGAGGTGTGCACAAAAAGAAGCACAAGGAGAACATTGTTGCCTTGTGATAGCTTATTCATTGACTTGAACTAGATTTAGTTCCAGCAAATGTTTAACAAATGCAACATGCCTCTGGAAATTGGTCATTCCAAGAGACAGTACTTGCCAAAGACAAAAAATAGACTAATATCTTACTGGTAAACTCACTTTAACAAGCACAAAATAGAGTATGTCAAGTATTGCCTATTGCTCATCAGTTTCCCTCTGTATCGTTAAGTGATGGAATTAGAAATGTTACACATGGGCAGAATTTACTAAATAAAACACTGTAAAAAAACCCAAAAAGAAAGGTGATAGCTGTTTGGTTTGGATAGTTATAGAGTTGTTTTCAATGTGGAGTGAGGAGGTCAGAGTGTTCTCTTAAACCTTCAGCATGTCCCTCCTCTTTCCTGTTTTCATTATACACTTTGTCTGTACCTGTGAGCTCACACCTCAAATCCTGGGCTCAGTTTTGGGCCCCTCACTACAAGAAGTGCCTGGAGAACAAGTGTTGTGAGGAACAGCTGAGGAAACTGGGATTGGTTAGTCTGGAGAAGAGGAGGCTCAGGGGAGACCTTCTCACACTCTACAACCTCCTGGGGTGATCCTGCATGTGAAGGGCTCTTCACTCTGTAGAGGAAGAGAGACAAAAGGAAACCGAGGAGTGTAGGAGTTGAAGCTAACAGTGTGACATGCTGGTTTTGCTCCAGTGGAATCCGGGAGCTTGTGCTGAAGAATTAACAAACCCGAGCCAGGTTCACTTGAAGGGATCACAGAATCACCAAGACTGGAAAAGACCCCCAGGATCATCAAGTCTAACCTGTGACCCAATACACCACAACATCTAAACCATGCCACTCAGTGCCACATCCAATCTTTTCTTAAACACCTCCAGGGACGGTGACTCCACCACCTCCCTGGGCAGCCCATTCCAGAGCCCAATCACCCTCTGCGTGAGGAAGTGCTTCCTAATGTCCAGTCTAACCCTCCCCTGCTGCAGCTTCAAGCCATGGCCTCTTGTCCTGTCACTAGCTGCCATGGAGAAAAGCCCAACCCCTACCTGACTACAACTTCCCTTCAGGTAGTTGTAGAGGGCACCTGTAGATGAGCACCTGAAGAGCAGAGAGCTGCTCTGTCAAGGTGGACCCCATATTTACTGTCTCCAAATACCTTATTTATGTGAGAATTTTCTCTGTTTACATCCAGCTGCTCTTCTGAATGGTTCTTTCAGTACATGTAATCAGTCTTGTGCTCAAGAGATGGTTTTCTAATCTGGATTGTTCTCTCACTCCCAATGGAGCATTCCACCTGTTTTCTTCCTTCTAAATCACACTCTTTGCTACGAAGGTCAGTTTACATTTCTGTTAACTACTGGTATTTGGTTCCCACGGTGACACTAACTTGGTTTTTGTTTAAGAATAACAAGGCTGCTTCTGCTCTTAAATGTGATTCATCTACTGTGTGTGTTGCATCAATGATGCAGTCTTCAAAGCAGCTTCTTATTGCATCTGTTAAAAGGGGACTAATACAGAATCACAGAATCATTAAGGTTGGAAAACACCTCCAAGATGATCAAGTCCAGCTATTGACCCACCACCCACATCCCACTAAACCATGTCACCAAGTGTCACATCTACATGTTTTCTGAACACCTCCAGGGATGGTGACTCCACCACTGCCCTGGGCAGCCTGGGCCAGAGCTTGACAACCCTTTCACTGAAGAAATTGTTCCTAATTTCCAACCTGAACCTCCCCTGGCACAACCTGAGGCCATTTCTTATTCTATTGTTAGTCACCTGGGAGAAGAAACCAATCCTTACCTTGCTCCAACCTCCTTTCAGGGAGACTAGAAAGGGCATTCAACTTCAGGTAAAATCACAGAAGTTAGCAAGCCTAGTCAAAGATTAGACCAAACACATTATCACCTTACATTTTTATATATTAATCAACACATCTTTTATCCATAATTACAACAGTAGGAAATACACAGAATCACAGAATATTCATGGCTGAAAATGACCTCTCAGATCACAAAGTTCAGCCGGAAAAAAAACAAAACCCAAAAAAACCCTCCACCCTACAAACCACACAACCCCTGCCCTCACTAGAGCATGTCCTGGAGCACCACATCTACATGTTTCTTAAACACCTCCAGGGATGGAGACTCAAGCACCTCCCTGGGAAGGCTGTGCCAGTGCCTCACCACTCCTTCTGGAAAGAATTTTTTCCCAATATCCAGTCTAACCCTACCCTGTCTCAACTTCAGACTATTCCCTCTGCTTCTGTCATTAGTTACTAAGGAGAAGAGGCCAACCCCCACCTCTCTACAACCTCCTCTCAGGTAGTTGTAGAGGGCAATGAGGTCTCCCCTCAGCCTCCTCTTCTCCAAACTAAACATGCCCAGCTCCCTCAGCCTCTCCTCATATGGCTTGTCCTCTAAACCCCTCACAAGCTTGGTAGCTCTCCTCTGGACACGCTCCAGCATCTCAATGTCCTTCCTATCNCAGTGAAGAGTACATTTGTCTATGATCTGCCAGTTTCTCCAGGAGAATGCTGTGGCAGACTGTGTCAAAGGCCTTGCCAAAGTCCAAGTAGACAACATCCACAGCCTTCCCCCCATCCAAAAGGCGAGACACATGGTCATAGAAAGAGATCAGGTTGGTTAAGCAAGACATACATAGGCACACAAGGCACACACACATGTAGAGGTAAGGTCTCTGAAGATAAAATAATCAGTGATCCAAAGGTCACAGAATCATAGAACAACCCAAGTTGGAAGGGACCCACAAGGATCATCAAGTCCAATCATTAAGGTTGGAAGAGACCTCTAAGATCAAGTCTAACCATACCTATCAAGCCCTTGCCACTAAACCATAGCCTTAAGTAAAACATGTAGATGTTTCTTAAACCCCTCCAGGGATGGTGACTCCAGCACCTCCCTGGGCAGCCTGGGACAAGACTTAACAACCCTTTCAGTGAAGGAATTCCTCCTTATACCTAATCTAAACCTCCCTTGCTGCAACTAGAGTCCACTTCCTCTCACCCATTAACCCTGGAGAAGAGATCTACCCCCATCTCACTCACTCCAACCTCCTTTCAGGGAGTTGTAGACACTCATTCAGGCTTCCACAAGCCAAAGTGAAAAAAAAAACTGTTAATTTAAGGAATCCTTATAAAAAACAAACTCACTCACTCTAACTGGCTTCCAAAAAGCCCAAGAGCAGCTCATGGCACCAGCAGAGGAAAAAAAAAAAAAAAAGAAGGTAACACAAAAGTACAAATGCAGTATTTGGAGCAAGAGGTCTTAATCTACTCCAATCTTTACGAAATAAGTGAAGAAGAAATAACTATGTGGATACCTGACCACTCAAACTGTCAAGCAAGAGTAATGATTATTAAAATATAATTAAGAGAGCTATCACTGGAGATAGGAGCAGGCACTAGGGATGGATATTGACCAAAAGCATGTCACACATTAACACCATCACTCTTCTCCTTATATCCTCTTTGACTTGCTCAGCATCTAGCCGTTCTTAGCTTTCTTCATTGTACTGGACAAGGCAAAACTAGAAAGGGCACTAACCACTTTAAAAGGATTTGCAGAGGCAAAAGTTCCATCACAATCATGTGAAACTGAAGGAATCAAAGATCCCATTTTACTTTTAAGTAAATAAATCATAGGTTCATAGGATGTCCTGAGTTGGAAAAGACCCACAAGGACCATCAAGTCCAAGTCCTGTCTATGCACAAGACAACTCCAGAAGTCACACCATGTGTCTAAGAGCATTGTTCAGATGCTTCTGGAATTCTGTCAGGCTTGGTGCCGTGATTACTTCCCTGGGGAGCCTGTTCCAGTGCTCCACCACCTCTGGCTGAAGAACCTTTTCCTACTATCTAACCTAAACCCACCGTGCCATTCCCTTGGGTCCTGTCGCTTGGTCATCACAGAGAAGAGATCAGCTCCTGCCCCTCTGTTTCCCCTCCTGAGGAAGTTATAGACCATGATGAGGTCTCTCCTCCCTCTCCTCCAGGCTGAGCAAACCAAGTAACTTTAGCCATTCCTTGTACAGCTTTCCCTTTAGACCCTTCACCATCTTCATGGCTTCTGGACTTTGCTTTATATCCTTCTAGTATTGTGGTGCCCAAACCTGCACCAATGGAGAACAAGCTCCCAGTCATAAATTTTCTATTCATGATGGATTTCACTGCAAATGGCTATCCATAAATCAGAATCAGATTACAGATCTGCCTTTACTACATCTTTCTATTCAAGATCACTTGAAACTTTAACTGATCATACTTTTCCTTAGTAGTAAACTTCAAAAAGATTATCAGGTCTCTAGTTAATACTAAGAGAGAAAAAAAGTATGCCAAAAGTCTAAGCTTGACAAAAAGCTAGACCTATAAAGAACAGAAAACAGGGGACATAAAGATTTTAGAAAGGCGGATATTAACACTCTCTTCTTGAAAGCTCCAGGTCAGGACCTACCCAATCCAAAACCAGATCACACTTCAGGTAAAAGGAAGTCACCTAAGTTTTACTTCTTGAACTGGGTTCCACACAATAAAACTTTTAACAATCCATCTGAATAGGCCTTTTCTTCCTCAACAATACCACTGGAGTCTGAGCTCCAAAATTCAAAATCAATGATCCAAAAGCAAACCTGCAAGTAGTCCTGTCCAGGACTGAAACAATAGGCCTCTCCTAGCAGCACAGTTTAGAACAGCTCAGGCAGGGAAGTGGGTGGAAGGCATTATCAGCCACTAAAGAGGGCTGCACTAAAACTAGAAAGAACACCGTATTACCATACTGCCAAGCTTTAAAAAATGATTTGAATAACCAGCATAACAAGATCTAGTACTGTGTTTCCTCAGAGGGGAGCAAAACAAATCTGCCCTTGATGTTTTAGCAGGAAGTTTGCTGTATGCCCAGTAGAGTAGAAGGAGAGATTCCAGGCATTACAGAAGAGCTGGCCATATGAACCAGAGCTTTGGCTTCTTTAAAAAGCTCTGTTTGTTACACTTCTCACTTCTATGAAGTGTAAATTGCAGTTCCCATGAAGAAACAGATCAGTCCTTCAATTGCAGCAACTATGCAGTACAGTGAGCAAAACCTGCATGCCAGTCACTTACAGAAAATGCTCCAGTCCTTAGTGCTTTATGCTTAAGAAGGACAAAGAAGAGAAACTACCTTTCATTCTCCAAAACATGGACCCAGAATCAGTTCAGACAACAATCACACCAAGCCCAGGAAGGAGTGCCTGAAACCTCTAAAAATACTCAGTTTATGAGACAGTAAAAAGTAAACATCTAGGAAAAACAGAATACTCCCAAGCTAGACTATAATCATGGCTTCTCTGCTTCCTCTTTTGAGGCAAGCCCACACTTCAGAGTGCTTCTAGAGTTGGGCAAAGTACAGTTACAGTAAGCAACCGAGGCAAATACTCTCCTCTAGGTTATGCACAAGTATTCACTTTCCTCAGGTGTAAGGCCACAAAGGAGTTCCTTCCATCACACAGAAGTACAGCAGACTGAGAAAAATTAGAGCAGAACTGGATAGCCAAGCAGAAAGGCTTAAAAATACACAGCAGCAGTGAGAGCACTCCCAGAAACTTCACCATGACCACTTGCAAAGGGTTTTTCTTCTGCTCTAACCCAAGACTCTTCTCCTTGCTTGAGCAGAAACCAAACTGGGTTTGCTGCAACATGAAAAGCACTTCACTGTCATTGAATATTTTTACTCTTAAATTCACAAAAGTTGTTTGCTTAGATGCTACCATCAACAGATACTAACTGCTGAGAAGCAACTTATCTATTTCATATGCTGTAAAATAGGAGAAAGTTTATCGTGTAAATCTTTCAAGAAAGATTTTTCAAGCAGTCTTGTGGCAAGCTTTCTCAGAAACAATGATTCATTTATGCTCTACATCAGAAACAGCATGCCACTTTTCTATCTGTCTTCCTTCCTATTAGCTTATTTATTTTGTAGTTAACTTCACCAAATCATTTTGAAACTTCGAAACAAAGAAAGAAGTTCGCTTCATATTTCAGGTCTGTTTCACCACAGAAGAAACAGAACTTTAGGAAAGGAGAGAAAATTGAGGGAAGAAAACAAGGTGGTGGTGCTTAACCAATAAATTCATATAAATAATCTCTCAATCTCTCTTAAGCCCCAAAAATAACTGTTTAATCTGTAAGAAGCTTTCAAAGTTAGCACTCAGAAGTCTCAGTTATTTTCCACTGCAACCTCATCTTTCACATGTACTGTATCAGTTCTTCGTTTCAAAGACAAGAAAACTCACTTTGGATCAGAATGCTCCATATTCTTCCAGTGATCATGTGGAGGTGAACACATTCAGTGGAGTGATTAAAACTGTCAGCCAAATCACAACTAAGAATGCACACAAGACCAAGTTCAGATTGAAACAGCTGCAGCAAAAAAGCAATGTAACTAATTAAATCAGAAATGCTTTGGACTTTTGCTCTAAGACAGAAGAGAATTGAATTTTTTTTTTTTTCAAACCAGTTTTTTTTAAGCACCAAAGACAGTCTGCAACTCATCTTAAACATCTATGTCTTTTTTCAGGTAAAGACAAGCAAGCAATAGCTGGATCTACTGTCATTCTCTCCACATGGATTGTCTTCTTAATATCCATCTTGAGTTCTCTCCTTTTCTTTTTCAAAAGGATGAAGCAGAGACCAAACAAAACAATGAGAAATTCACTAAAATAAGCAATAGCAAATTGGGAACAGATAGTCTAAAACACCCTGGTTTCTGACTTCTGCAGTTCTGACTACGTTCTAAATGTTAAGTTTTGCTGGGGATATTTTCTGAAGCTTCAAGGGTAAAGGATGTCATTTGTGTGGCAACAGATATCCCAAATGCTACACCCACCTTCCTCTCTGCATCACACACAGATCTGAAGTTCTTTTGTCAATTTCACACCCCAAATTACAGCTACTAAAGCAAGCTAAATTCTTGGATACTAGAGTCAATGAGACAAAGGCACGCTCAAACACCCCCCTCTGCTTTTACCTGGATACTATTGCCACACAAGGTCAAAAATACCTTGTTCTTGTTTGGAAGCAGGACGGTTAGCGGCTAGAACTTGTCCGTGTTTCCAAAATAAAGCGGTGGCAGCACCAGCGCTGCCGTTCTGGTGTGTTTACAAGAGCGAACGTAGTTCAGTATAAACCTCCAGCTATAATCATGCTTTATCGCTGGGAAACATTACTTCAAGGCACGGCTGTACGGTGACAAGACAAGGGCAGATAACCCTCATAAGTGACTATAGCCTAGTCTGGAAGGGGGAGCCCAGGACAGAGAGGACGCGCTTCTCGGAGATGTCTAAATACAAAGGCTGGGAGAAGAGCTATGCTATGGGAACGACTGCCAGAAAGCACAGCTTCTGACGGGAGTGAATCCCCAAGGCCCCAAGAGGGCGAAGGTTTAGAGGCTGATCTCAGCGACAAGGAGCCTGGAAAGGATAGCAGAGTCCGACCGGGGAGGGGAAGCAAACGCTGCTGGGGACAACTGGAGCAAGCAATGCCGAACTGGGGAGAAGGACAGGCAGCCCAGCCCGCAGTTCGGACAGGTGTCCCTACCAGCCGAAACAGAGAAAGGGCTGCGTAGCGCAAGTCATCGGCGCCGGAGAAGGGGCAGCCGCTCCAGGCAGCCCTAGCAGGGCAGCGCCAGGGTCCCGGGACCGCCGGCCCGCGTCCTCGGGAAGGAACGATGCTGCCATCCCAGCCTGGGCCCCCGGCCCAACAGCTGCCCCCCGCTGGGGCCCGGAAAGGCAGCGTGGCGGGGAGAGCCTCCCTCGGCCAGGCCCTCCCGGAGGCGAGAGGTCCCTCAAGAAGCCAGGCCTACGCCCGCCGGGGTCCCCGGCGCGCCCCTGCCTCCTCCGCCGCCGCGCCACGGCCGCCCGGAGCCCAGGAAAGCGCTAGGGCTGGCCCGCCGCGCAGCACGGTGCCGCACCGTCTCCACCGCTACCGTCTGCACCGCTGCCGCCTCCCCCCGCAGAGCGGACCCCCCACTCCCCTCACCGGGCACGGCGGCGCAGCAGCTCCTCCGTCGCTCGGCCAAGATGGCAGCCAGGCCCAGCCCAGCCCGCGGCAGCCACTTCACACCGCCGGTAGGGAGCTGCGCAAGCGCTGAGTCCCTCCCCGGCCACAGGGGTGCGGCGACTACTACTCCCGGCGGGCTCCGCGCCAGGGCCGCGCCTGTTCGGGGGGCAAGGGCGGGCCGAGCCCTGGGGTGGCCTCGGAGGGGAATTGTGCCCCCACGGCTAGTGCTTGCCAGCAGTTCAGGTGTCTGGGCTTCGGTGATGAGCTCTCCTGAACGCTTCGCTGTAGCTCGCGTTCCCAGGCCGCAGCTGGGGCTTGCCTGTGTGCTGATGAGGCTACCGGGAGCAGCTGGGAGCCCCTCACCTCCCACAGTAATCTTCTGAGCCAGGACCGTGAAAAGAATGATAGAATCACAAAATCATGTAGGTTGGAAAAGACCTCTAAGATCGTAGAATCATCACGGTTGAAAGGCCCTTCAAGATCATCAAGTCCAACTGATAGCCCTACACCACTGCTATCCCTAAACCATCCCCCAAGTGCCACATCTACCCGCTTTTTGAACCCCTCCAGGGCTGGTGACTCCAGCACCTCCCTGGGCAGCCTGGGACAACACTGCACCACACTTTCAGTGAAGAAATTTTTCCTAATATCTAACCTAAACCTGCCCTGGTACAACTTGAACCCATTCCCTCTAGTCCTAGTGCTAGTCACAAGGGAGAAGAGGCCAACACCTGCCCCTCTACAACCTCCTTTCAGATAGCTGAAGAGAGCAATAAGGTCTCCCCTCAGCCTCCCCTTCTCCAGGCTAAACAGCCCTAGCTCCCTGAGCCTCTCATCAGGCCTATTCTCCAGAGCCCTGGTCAGCCTAGTTGCCCTTCTCTGCACCCTCTCCAGCTCCTCCATGCCCTTCCTATACTGTGGTGCCCAAAACTGTACACAGGATTCAAGGTGTGGCCTCACCAGCGCCAAGTACAGGGGCAAGATCACCTCCCTGCTCCTGCTGGCCACGCTATTCCTGATCCAAGCCAGGATGCTGTTGGCCTTCTTGGCCACCTGGGCACACTGATGGCTCATGTTCAGCCTGCTGTCAATCAGCACCCCCAGGTCCTTCTCTGTTGGGCAGCTCTCCAGATGATCAAGTCCAAACATCTACCCAACACCTCATGCCATTAAACCATGTCACAAAGTGCCACATCTGCATGTTTTTTGATCCCCTCCAGGGATGGTGACTCTACCACTGCCCTGGGCAGCCTGGGCCAATGCCTAACTACTCTTGCAGGGAAGAAATTGTTCCTAATACGCAACCTAAACTTCCCCTGCTGCAATTTGAGGCCATTTCCTCTTGTCCTATCAGTAGCCGTCTGGGAGAAGAAACCAACTCCCACCTTGCTCCAATCTCCTTTCAGGGAGTTGTAGAGAGTGAGAAGGTCTTCCCTGAGCCTCCTCTTCTCCACACTAACCAACCCCAGTTCCCTCAGCTGCTCCTCAGAAGACTTGTGCTCTAAGACCCTTCACCAGCTTCATTGCCCTTCTCTGGACACACTCCAGCACCTCCATGTCTTTCTCAGAGTGAGGAGCCAAAAAGTGACCCCAGGATTTGAGGAGTGACCTCACCAGTGCTGAATGTATATTATGTATATGTATGTATATAGACACATACAAAGTATATATGAATGTATGTGTGTGTATATACCTACACCACAATAAAAACCATTGACCATCAAAATAGTCCTGCAGGATAGGCTAATGCTCCTCTGAATTCACAGAAAGCGTTTAAGGAATCTATGGCTGCTCATGGTGCTGTTATCACAGTAACACTAATGACAGGAAATTTCTGATAGCACGAAGGGAAATACTGAGTAATCTTGAGTTTCTACCCGCCAAGTAACTGGGACATCACTAGTAGCAGTGCAGGCTTTGTAACACAATAAACGTTAGGCAGTTTTAAGGTATCCACTGCAGATAGTTAAGCAACTGATATTACATAATCTTTACATAAAACCTTTCTTGTTTCAAATGTGTGTTTTCTTAACCACAATGCGTTATTACATAATGGAATACATAGAAAGTACAATACACCTCCTCTTCTGCCAGGAAGGAATGAGAGAGTTCAGTTTCCATACACTGAAATAAGAGAACAGATTCCTTAATTTTCAGAGAGTAGGACAATATCCTCACTAATTTCTCAGGAAAAGTATATACTTTACAAATGCATTTTCTGACAACTGGTAAGGATGTGAAAATCCACCTTACCATCCCTACTTCACACAAACTCCAGTAAGAAAGGTCCCACAGCTGCAATGGAGTGAGCATTTCTGTTGATGAGGCCTAAGCAAGGAAACAACTCAGACTGATTTCCTCTAATAGAATAACATCCCTGTTTCAATGCCTATTAGCCATCTGCAGTCATGGCTGAGCAAAGTATATGCACACCTAACTTCAGGCACTGGAATCCCCTCAGTTCTAGCACAGCACAATACATGCTGCTCAGAGCCTGTGAGTACTGAAAAGTGAGACGAGTGTAGCTACTTCTTGCATCATTCTGAACTCCAACATCTCATGGTTACTGCAGCCAAGGCTGCCCTTGACCTTCCCAACCCCAAACAGACTTGTGTTCACTAGCACAAAGTCACCCTTCTTAGGTTAGCCTGAACATCCCTGTTATTCTGCTATCCCTATCCTGTCTCCTGAAATAGACCCTACCTTCCTTCACTCCCTTTTTCCACTCTCAACCAGCAGATCCCCATTGAGCTCACTTAGAAGAAACCTATTCTGCCCAGGATTATATCATTTACTAAAGGTTGTAGAGCAAGTTGCTGTCAGAGCTGGAAACAGAACTTTTCTTAGCTCCTTGATAAGTGTTTAATGATTTTGTTATTATTATTATTTTACTTTTATTTTCATTTTAATGAAGCATAGGAAAATCCAGACAGAATCCTCTGGAGGCCTCTAGGTCCCACCCCTGCTTGAACCATGACCAACTTAACCAGGTTGCTCAGGGCCCTGTCTGGTTGAGAGACAGACATGTTGAAGGAGGACATCCTACACCTTTTTCATGTCCTAGTCAAGTGTTTGATGACCCACATGCTGGTGTTTTTTTCCTTTGGATCTAACTGGACTTTAACTTGTAGAAACTTCTGCTTTTTGTCCCTCACCCTATCCTTGTGCACCTCTGCAAAAAGTATGGCTCCATCTTCTTTACACTCTCCCATCAAGTAGCTGTAGATAGCAGTAAGATCCCCCTTTGCCTTCTTTTCTCCAGGCTGAACAGAACCAGCTCTCTCAGTGTCTCCACCTACGTCCTGGGCTCCATCCTGGATCATCCTGGTGGCCTCCCCTGGGCTCTGGTACATCAGTGCCTGTCTTATACTAAGGAGTTCAACATGGATCCAGCACCTGCAGGTGAGTCTTGACCACTGCAGAGCAAAGGGCAAGCTTCTCCTAGCTCACCCTGCTGCCTGCACTCTTGACTCAGCCCTGGATGCAGTTGCCCTCGTTTGTCACAGGGGCACATGATAGGCTCCTACTCAACTTGTTTACTAGGACCCCAGCACCTCTTCCACCAGGTTACATTCTAAGCGGTAGACACTGTGTCCTGCTAACTGGGGCTACTCTCTCCCAGACACAGAACTATCTCTGACCACTCATATTTGCCTTGGTTGAATTTCCTGAGCTTCCTGTCCACCTTCCTTTAGGACCTCAGTCCCCTAACTCTATGTAAGTGGCAACAACTCTCTCCCTGGTAGAGAGTGATAGGACGAGGGGAAATGGATGGAAACTGCACCAGGGGAGGTTCAGGCTGGACATTAGGAGGAATTTCTTTCCTTAAAGGGTTGTGAGCCATTGGAACAGGCTGCCCAGGGAGATGCTTGAGTCCCCATCCCTGGAGGTGTTTAAGAGACGGCTGGTTGTTGTGTTGGGGAGCATCATTTAGTGGGGTGATAGGGCTAGGAAAAAGGCTGGACTCGATGATCTTCAAGGTCTCTTCCAGCTGGAACTGTTCTATGATTCTATAAAGCTGGTCTTAGTACTGGAGAGACCACAGGGAAATCTTTCCACGGAAGGGATTTTGTTAGTGAGAATGCTTACCCACTTTGGGCTAGACACAGCCCCAAACAAGCATCACACAGTGATTGTTGGAGAGTCATCAGGTGCCAGCAGCATCCACTAGCTGCTAAGCTGTTTGAAACCCTTAGCAGTGGCTTAACACTTCTGTCTGACTGCAGGCTTTGTGAAGTTGGGGCAGGAATATTTGGCTTTCACATCATTTTTCTTTACTAGATTTCAAGGCACTTTATAGAAAACTATAAAGAAGTAGTCTTATAAATAAATCTAATGGAGCTTTCTGTTAACTAGGTAATTACTGCAGCAAGTGCTTTATAGTTTAAAATCCAGCTTATTGCCTTGAAATTGTCATTCCTACGAAGAGAATTTTTATTGTGCTGCCTTGTTATCAATCTGAAGTCAGGATTTCCCTCATGAAGATAGCAGTGCAGTGTAACTATTTCTAATTGGCTTTAAAATCAGAATTGATGAATTTGAGTTGAGATTTAGCACAGTATCAGTAGGAAAAGATAAATGACTTCCTGTTATCTGGAGAAGGAATGAACAAACCCCTAAGGTTGGTGAGAAACTATCATTAGTTACCAGCAATCTAATTAAAGGGTGAAACAAAGACATGAGGCTATTTAATTATTTTATTGCTCAGTTGCTCTCCAGTGCCTAACCAGGGAGCTGGGAGGGAATGATTACTTGTCTTGAGAACGGAAATGACACAGCCAACGTGCACAGATGTTCTAAAGGAAGGACAAGGCACTGGAGAAATGGTTCCTCTCTTCCCCACAGAAAATGCAGAAGATGCTTTTTTCCCTGAGACCCTAAACCTGCTTAGGAGTTTTCAGCAAAAGACATGCCCCAGTGGTGCTGGGGCAGGTGAAACACTCCATGCATTTTTTAACTGATGGCTCTGTGCAGATCTTGTCTACACAGAGACTTTGCAAGCAGCCTTGAGGTCAAGTGGGACTGTGGTGAGCCAGCATGGCAGAAATGCAGGGGATCCACTTGAGTTACCTTTGCTCTTGGCATGCACTCCTGGCATGCTAGCACTCTTGGAGGACAGGAACACCTGCATTTGCTCAGTGCCAGTGTGAGCTGGATGCCTGCTTCTGCCAGGCTCTCAGGAACGTTTTTGAACTGGGGATGCTAGTGCAGAGCCTTTATCTTCTTTAGACCCAGCTTTATTCCTGAGCCACACTGATAACCTCCTCATTTACACAGTTGTAAACTATCTGTATCAGAAATACTGCTTCATGCCCTGAGTGGTTTACCTCCTTGCAAATTGCTCTGGTTATAAATCAGTTTGCATTTCAGAGCAGAACAGATACTGATAAACACTATCCTAGAGTCAAAACCAATACAAAGGGAGAAGGTACAATCTAAATAGCTGAGGCTTGAGCCGAAGCCAAATAAAGCTAGTGAACTGATTTTCATTGTGAATTCTTTCAAAGTCTTTATCAGCTTCAAGGGGCTGTACCTTTTTTATCTTATGAAGTCCCTTGTACCTGGACACCTGTCAAGGCTCAGGGCTGGGCTGGCCACTAGAAGAGTGACAGAGGCTCTCTCTGAACCCCTCTGCCTTCCCCAGAGGAAGAGAAAGGAATTAGTGAGAGAGAGACTTAGTGACTGGAAAAAAACCCCAAACCCTAAAACTACTTTAATGAAAACAACAACAATAAAATGAAATATATACAAATCTATATAAACCCAATATCCATCCCAACCCCCTGTTGGCAACTACATCATCATCACCACAGATTCTGTGGCACAAATCCCAGACTGGACTCAGCAGCAGATGGGAGCCAGATTCAGGAGCTGGGTTCAGGAACACATGGATTGGAATTGAAGGCAGAATGGACAGAGTCCTCCTAAGATGCCAGCCACTGAAGAAGAGAAACAGCAAGAAAGGAACCACTTAACTCTCATGATCCCTCAGCTTTATACCAAATATGATGTACATGGAAGGGAATCCCTTGCTGGTCAGTTTAGGGTCACCTGTTCTGTCCCCTTCTCCATGCAGGTGCAGCCTCTTACTCTGCACCCCAACATAGGACACAAGATTTAGCAGTGACCTCGGTCTGCACATCGATCCTTGGTATTAACTCTAAACATTGAGCATTATCACTTCCAGAGGCAGACATTTTCTGTGAAAACCTACTGTTAACTGCAGAAAGTGCAGTTGATTAGAAGACACTTGACCTACAAAGTAAAATTGTTGAACAGAATTAGTTCTGTTCTAACTCAAGCCAGGACAACACCCCAATAGTCTCCACTAAAAAGAACACAAGCACCCAAGCTCTCAATCCTGCTGAGTAAGAGGCCAAGTTGTGTGTAAGTCTGTCTGTCCCTTGGAGCTGCAGCATTATGCTTCTGAACAAGAAGCCTGAAGCAAACCTCTGCTTTTGGATGGCAAGGAAGCTAACAGGCCCAGGACTGGAGTAGTAACCTTGCTCATTCACTCTCTTTATTTCTCCCAGCCTTTCTTATGCTCAATGTGCAGTAACTGGGCAGCTGAATTGCAGCCTTAGGGTGAGTAAGTGCAAGGGGCAGGCAGGTTGCTGTACCAGTCCCATCACATGCCATTAACATACCAGGCCCAGTGCTCATCATTTCCCAGACTGGATTAAGGGAGAATTGACTTGGTTAAACTTGCTCTACAAGACTCAGGGCATGGTCCTCAGTTCATGTTATGCTCATGCTTGCTACAGCTGCAAGAGGGAGGGGAAGATGATGTCGTACTGACTTACCACCCAGCCCTGTGTAACAGGCTAGCCCTAGGGTTCTTTTAAGAGACAAAACCTGGTGTTTTTTTCTCTTGAGGGTATAAGGAAAATGAGAGGCAAGGAGTAAAAATAGTCAAAACTTCCCTTCACATCAGTTCATTTATTATCTTCTAGCTCTTGTTTTAGCTCATGCTTGCACTGGGTGTGCAGACAGCATGTTCACAAGTAAATAATTGCCAGTATCCTTGCAATAAAAACATAGCTTCCTTTTAACCCTTGGACTAACTGTACTTCTCCCAAAAGGCACCAGCTTGATCCTACTAAACTCTTATTTAAATATTGCTATGCCTCATTCAGAGGCAAGTCAAAATGAAGGCTCTCTCTGCCCTCTGTTGGGCAGCTAAAGATGGAAAGTGGATGCTTCCATCAACACGGAATCAGGATCTGGTAAAGTGCAGAAGCCTTTAGTGAGGAGAGGGGAGGAGAAAGTTTGCTGAGGTGAACCTGGAATGTGTTGAATTTAATATCACTGGGGAAAATGGTATTACCATCTCACTACAGAAATAGAAATGTTGCTGTGGATTGAGACAGTATTACCTGAACTAGTTGCCTAGTGGTGCTGTTCCACACTGCTGCCCAAGATGACAGTGAGGAGGAGAGCACCTTGTGAAGGACTTTGTGTGAGCAGATGAGGCAATACATGCTTGAGGCAGGTAGGGAGAGTTTACTTGCAGCAGGAGCTGTCATGTGAGTACTGTATCTCTGCTACCTGTAACAGCACTATATTCAAAGTCAATTTAAGGCATGAAACCCAAGGGCTCTAGCTCACATGGGACCCCCTAGTGAGCTGAATCAGCAGTATGAGTCAGCCAGTCTGCAGGCAAGAATGCTGCTGCAGCCTTCAGCTGCTGCCTGGGGCCCTCACAAGCAGTGAGGCTACAGAGCAAGGCACTTTGCTTCCAAGATGTCACTGATGGCATTGCTGCTACAACTTCAGGCACCTTGTGACATCTGCCATGACCCACTCTAGCTGCATCAGCAAACACTGCCCCTGCCCCACTGCACAGAAGAGTTTGCAACAGCAGTTCTGCAACACCTCTTTCATCTGGGGATTCTTCTTCACTCCTCTTCAAATCTCTGTGCAGGGTAAAATAACTTTAATTTCCCAATTCAGAGTGCTCCTGAATGCTGCCACCACAATGTCATCGTGCTTCACAGGCAGAAGGAAATTGATTTTTGCCATGTGTGTGTAAGTGAAAGTGGAAGAATTGTCTGTTGTTTATGGGGAAGGGTGAAGTGAGGTACAGAATATAACAGCCAATGTTCTCACTGTTTGTGGGTACCACTTTGAGACATGGAGGGTTTGTTTTGTCAGGATGCTTGACATTGTGCTGCATTTCCTAAGGTCAGTGATGTACTCTGGGCTTCAGTCCACGCAGCCTGGCAGAACATTGGTCAAAAACATGGAAAGAGCAGGGCACTCAGAAACTGAGTATGCAATTCATGAGTAGTCATGCAAAGCCTGTCCTGAGGGACTGAGCCAGCACCACAAGAGGATGATGTTCTGTGGCATGGATAGAACTGCTCCCATGGTGCTGCATTCAGCCCATTCTTGCCACTCCATGATACCCATCTTCTGCCTGCTCACAGGACTAATGGAGCCCTGTGAACAACAGCCTCATCTTCTGTACATTTCTCATTCTCACCCAGTGCACTGTCAAGTGAGAATCCTGTTGAACAAATAAATAATGGACATTCTTCTCATAAAAAACCATATCAGATTGCACAAAATCTGTCTTGTAATGTATACAAGATATAAATTGTCCCAGTCAAGCAACTAACTTGCTTTGTATGGAGTACCTGGGTGAAGTATCACCTCTTTTAGACAGATACTTAGACTGATACTTTCTCCTAGTCTGGAAATCAACAGTATTTCCTAGCCATGCCAGGAAAACCAATCTTTTGTTAAAGATAGTTCTGAAGAAATGCCATGTTCTCATTTTCAGTGAGTTCCTCCCCGAGTATCATAGCTTTTTAGTAACTGTGAGATGCTTACATTTACAGCCCAGAACTTCCTTATTTGAACTGCTACAGTAACTGAAACAGTCACAGGATGTATAACATGAATAACATCCTGTTATTGTTTCATGTACTCTGTTGGCTAGTGGTTTTCTGTTCTCCTGTTCCTTCTTCACTATATTCTATTCCCTCCATTTTGTGCCTATCTTGTGCCATCTGGTGTCCCAAATCCACTAGTGACAGCAACAATGAAAGGACCAGGGTGTACACAAGTAGTCAAACACTGGCTACTTGTCCATTAGGATGTGGTATAGCACAGTGCTATGAGGTATTAATCTAAATCAGAGGGTCAGGGCAAACCCTGCTGCTAGCATGACTTGTTTTTTCCATGCTCCTCATGCACTTAAAAGCAACTGAGGATATTTTGGCAAGTGCTGGAACACCTTCACACTAGGTGGAGCTGATTTGCCCTCATTTAATAAATACTGGCAGCTCCCACCACCCACTCCTTGGCTTAGCTGCAGTCAGGTGCTGGTCCCTTTCAGCCTGCACAGGGAAGTATGCCTTGAGCTGAAATCAGTGGGAGTTATATGAAATGCTGTCTTTGTTCTGGCCTGGCTCATTAATTTAGGGAGGGCATTTTATGTGTTGCTGTGGCTTAGTTCATCCAGACATTGACTACAGCTGACAAACTGATGACCAGCTTTGCTGGGGAGGCTGTGTGGGCTGACACCTAAGGCAAGGTACAGTTGGAGCATTTTGTTGCCCTTAGGTCACGCTGTAGAAGGCAGAGGTGTCAGGAAGTCTTCCATCTGCCTCTCGGCAGAGGAACTGCAGCTTGCAGGGATCAGCCTTGGTGCCTGGGACGAGTGAGTGTGGAGCTGCCGAAGCCCAGACTCCTGTCCTGCTGCTGCAAGCCAGTGCGTTCGAGCTGTGACAATAAGGTTGCTGGAGATGTAAGCAAAACTGAGCAAGGTGAACCTGTCCCAGGGGAACAGATATGCTACTCCTCTGGGCACCTTTTGATTTCAGGTGTGCCAGTGTGCCTGCAGTGCTCTAAATATCAAACATTACCACTTGCACATGTACTTGCTGTAGAGTTACAGTCTTCCTACTGGGAGTTGTGTCTTTCTGTGTGGACTGTTCACTGTCACTGAAGATCAGCTGCTGCTCAGGTAACAAATATTAACCCTCATTTACAGGCAGCACTGTCAGTTGGGGTCTCAGGGTGAGCTCTGCACTGAGAATTATTTCAGACTTCACAAAACAATTAATTGAGAATTTCTGGGTAAGTATGAGGAAATCCTCACTTTGAAATATTTCACTGATAAAAGAAAAGCTGTATAGCACCCTGGTTGCAAAGTCCATCCCAGTTTATGACTAAGGCTTGTGAACCACGTGTTTCAGATGCTAGAAGAGGAGTAAATGTGTGCATGACCCCCAGACAAGGCTGGAGCAGGGCTTTGCCTCCTGCGTGTGCAGCAGGCATTGGCTGTGGCAGGGGGCAGGGCTGACAGGCATGCCCACACCATTACTGCCCAGCACCTGGCAAAGTGGCTGTAGGCTGGAGAGAGGAACAGGCTACAGCCAAGTCCAAGGTCCAGGCAGACAGAGCCACCCACGTGCTGTGCCTTAGCTCTGTGTGCGTGGCACCTCACCTGCCTCGCAGGCCTGCCTGCTTCAGCTGTGCACTACCCCCGGCCCTGCTGCAGCAAAGGCTCCTAACGGCACAGAGTAAACTGTTCACACTAGCCAACTCAGGCTAAGGAGCCTCCAGGAGTGGGACAGGGTCTGCTGCCTGCTCTGTGCCCACAGTGCCTCCATGGGCAGACTGGTGACTGGTGACCACGGCGTGAGACCTGCTTTGGTCCTGTGTGGCTCCAAGGTCTGCCCTGACAGCGGTGGCAGTGGGTGGCAGGGCCGCTCCGGGTGCCAGAGGCCTCCAGAGGCTGCCCTGGCGTGGGGCTGGGGCTCACTCTGCTCCCAAGGGCAGAGAAGGCCAATGGAGGGGGAGCGCAGCTTCTGGGCACAGCTCAGGCACTCCGGGGTCCTCACCGGCCGCGGGGTAGGCAGACCAGCGGCCAATCCAGCCCTCCCCCGGGCCCGGCAAACCCCGGGAGAGGCCCCAGCGGCCGGGCCTTAGCGCGCACATGCCGGCGCGGCCCCGGCACGGCTCCGCCCCACGCAGGCGGTGGCGCCACCTCTACTTAAAGCGCGCTCAGGGCCGCTACCTCCTTCTTCTCCTCCTCTGGGTGCCGTCAGCATGTCGGACAGGCTGCCGTACAAAGTGGGTGAGTGCGAGCCCCGGGCCCGGCTGCCTCTGCAGGGCTCAGTGCGGCGGGCCCGGCCTGCTGCGGCGGGGAGCGGAGCGCGGGGCTGGGCCGCGGCCGTGCCGGGGAGTCCCGCGGCGCTCCGAAGATGGCAGCTGGCTGCTGCCCGTGGCGGGCAGGGAGCCCCAAAGCATGTGTGCGGTGTGGGGCAGGGCTGAGCTAGCACTGTGCTGCTGGTGTACTCGCGGAGAGGCTTCTGGGGGGCCTGTACCGGCTCTCTGCAGCTGCCGCCTCCTTCCCCTCACCCCCAAGCACCGCTGGGCTTTTTGCCGCTCTCCTGCCCGCAGCGCGACTGGGCTCCCAGCCCCTTGCCTGGACCTGCTGCTGCTCTGCCTGCTCACCAGGAGCCCTTCGCTATGCACAGGCTTTCACTCGGAATGGGAAGGTGGTTTTAAGTCTGGGACCTGTGTTATGCGTTTCCCTAAAGATTTTGGTAGACCTGAAACTAGAAACTTCCTAATTTTCATAACGAGTTGTGTGTTCTTTGAAGGCTAAATTCGAAGAGAAGACCGTTAGTCTGTAAGGCTCAGATTCATGAATCATTTGTCCTAGAGGCTATGAACTTAACATACTACAGAATATTTCTTTAAGCAGCTCCAGTATGCCTGCTGAGCCCTTAAAGAGGAGTAAGATTCAAGCCCCCCTCTATTGTTTCCATGGCCTTTCCAATGCATGCATTTGTTAGGTCCCCCGTTGAGCACCGGTCAGCTACAGTAGGCGATAGCTTCAGTGGCCCCAGGGCTTCATTCTGGAGAAAAATGCAATTACCTTGTCTATGTTAAGTGTGACAGAGAGGCCTTAGTGTTCCTGAGGGCTTTAAATGGCCTGTGTTCACTAGGTAGGTGAAACAAATGTGTCTAATAATGTTCTTGGAAATGGTGAGCTTCTGAAGTCTCTTAGAGAGCTGAGTAAGAGAGGCACTTGATGTTGGTTGATGCTGCAGAGTGCTGTGCAGCGTTAGCTGTTTGACCCTTCTCTTTACAAAGCTGGAGCCAGACATCCATGGTGAAAGAAGTATTTTCTACCATGAGCTAGCCTGTTGGAAGTCTCTTTTTGTTCAGATTTTGCTGGACTTTTCTACTACAGATCCTTTTCCCAAAGGCAGAAGTTGAATTGTAGCTGAGGTATTTAATGTTGCCTTGAAAATGACCTTTGTGAATTGAAGGGGGTAGGAACCTGCAGCCCAGCTCTTCAGAGGAGCTGCTGGGCTGGGTTCAGCTCCTGGTACACTTGGGTAGGGAGCATGCTATGCCTCCTCTCATGTGAGGAAGCTATTGCCATACAGGGCAGCTCCCAACCCCACTCCCCTATAAGCCTTAATATTGTGGAAGTAAATCTCTCTAGGCAGTGTCAGACCCTTGGGCAATATTTGTAAGGCTGGGACTTAGTGAATTAATGGGCTTCAGATGTCTGCTTACCAGATCCCAGTTGATTAATATGCTGATTACAGGAGTGCACTGGTTTTCAGAGGAGCTCTTAGGTTTGCTTTAAACTTAGCCTCTGTACCATAGTAAAAAAAGCAGGGAGTAACTGGAACAGGTCTAGTTTTCCCCCAACCTTCTCCCAGCTGTTGCTGGGTGTTCAGTTCAGCTGTTGCTGCAGCCAGTGGCCGTTCTCAAGGCTATGAGCAGCTAGAAAGCCTCAGCTGTTTCTCCTCTGACACGTGTCCTCTTTCTCTTGCAGCTGACATCAGCCTGGCAGACTGGGGCCGCAAGGCCATTGAGATTGCAGAGAATGAGATGCCAGGGCTGATGAAGATGAGGGAGATGTATGCTGCATCCAAGCCCTTGAAAGGTGCACGTATTGCTGGTTGCCTTCACATGACAGTACAGACAGCAGTGCTCATAGAGACCCTTATAGAGCTGGGAGCTGAGGTAAAGTGTTTCTCTTTCAGTGTGCTCTTGAGTAATGCTCTGCCTGGGGCACTGCTGCTGCTTATGTAACTACCTTAGGGCATCCTGGCAAATGTCTGTGTTTTTTGGAAGAGACCATGCTGCAATCTCCAGGTGGATGGATTCTATCTGCTCTCCTTAAGTAAAAAGCATACTGCATGCACCTCTGGGATGTGATAGTGCCTTTCCTCTGGACAAACTGCAAAGAATCACAGAAGTGCCAGCTTGGAAGGGACCTTAAAGATCATCTAGTTCCAACCCCTACCTCCAAGTGGAGTGTCACCAGAGTGGAGTAGAGGGGGAGAATCACCTCCCTTGACCTGCTGAGTGCCTGTTTTGGGCTGGGTTGCTGGCTTGAGCAGCTGTCAGCTGTGTGTAGGGCACCCTGAGCAGCAGGGCCAAAGGCTGCTCCCACACAGTTGTGGGCATGCAGTGCTGTTGTTGGTAATGCTGAAGCTCTAGTGGCTGCCTCCAGCACAGATTAGCCTGTATTAAGAACCACACCATGCCCTGGTAAAGTCAGCAAAAACTATAATGAAGCTTTCTGAGAGCTCATGCTGGCCATTGAGCTGTGCAGAAAACAAGAGGCAGGAAGTCTGATTCAGTGATTGAGGGCTGGGACCTCTGCTGACATAGGATTTGTTGTGTGGCTATAGACCAGTTACCCTGGCCCATACTAAAGACTCAGATACTAATAAACCATTTACTCTAGTGTCCTCTGCACTGCTTGCTGAATGAAGTCCATAGACTCATAATCATTAAGGTTGGTAAAGATCTCTGAGATCATCAAGTCCAGCTGCTGACCCAACACCCCATCCCACTAAACCATGATGCAAAGTGCCATGTTTTGTGAACCCCTCCAGGGATGGTGACTCCTCCACTGCCCTGGGCAGCCTGGGTCAATGCCTAACCACTCTTGCAGGGAAGAAATTATTCCTAATGGCCAACCTGAATCTCTCCTGGTGCAAGTTGAGGATGTTTTCTCTTGTCCTATTGCTTGTTACCTGAGAGAAGAGACCAACCCCCACCTTGTTCCAGCCTCCTGTCAGGGAGTTGGAGAGAATGAGAAGGTCTCCCCTGAGCCTCCTCTTCTCCAGACTAAACAAGCCCAGTTCCCTCAGCTGCTCCTCACCACACTTGTTCTCTAGACTCTTCCCCAGCTTCCTTGCCTTTCTCTGGACACACTCCAGCACCTCAATGTCCTTGTAGTAAGGGGATCATGGCTGAGCATTCACTATACAAGGCATAAGGAGAAGCAGGCATCTGAGCACAATTCACAGAGTTTGTGTGCTGAGCAGGGAGCAGACTGGAATTTGATGATGGATTATGTTAAGTACATATGTGATCTGGAATTCCTTCTTGAGTTTAGCTGCCTGGTCTCAGGCTGCTCAGAGGTGCCCTATGTGGAATCTATCCCTGGGAAGAAACTGAGCAGTGTCATGCTGATCAAAAGGCACTGGGGAAGGAGAAGATCTCTGTAGTAACCAAGGCATTCAGGAGGGGCTAGGTCTAGGTCAGCCTGGGCAGGACACATGCAGTACTGCAGGTCATCTTCAGGCTGTTCAGAGCTGTCACATGTTTGCAGATGTGCAGTGCTGAAGCAGAGTTTGATGTGGAGGTGCAGTCCTGGCTTTTTTTCTGCTGCTCTTGTCTACACAGGGTTTAAAAGAAAGCACTAGGCACTGAAATCTGGGAAGCTCCTTGCTGCTTCTCTTGGTTGTTCTTTCCCAGTATGGCTGGCCTAAGCAGCAGGTGTGTGGTTACTTAAACACTGGCAAGCAGCTTTAGTCTGAGCACAAACCAAACTGATGGTGTGTGGGATTCATCCAAGCCATTCAGGGAGATACCTGCAGAGATTTGGTTCCTCTGAGCACAGGTTATGGTTGTGCCTTTAAGATGTGTGCTGCTGTGCTAGCTCCTTCCTTGCCCTTAGGCCTGCCTGCTGGTTTAGAGTTTGACTTGAGTTTAAATTCAGCCCTGGTTCATCTGTTCTGCCAGAACATTGGGGACTGGGAAGGAGAAGTGAAACTGGTAAAACCATTCTCTACCTCATGCTATAGGTCACTGCAGTGCAGTAATCTTGGTATCCCTTTTGCTGGCTAGGTTAACAAAGATAGAATAAAGGCTATCTGTAAATAGCCAAGAGCATAAGTTCTAAAATTCTAACCAATGCATCCTAGTCATAACCAGGGATGTAAATCACAGAATCCTAGACTGGCCAGGTTGGAAGGGACCTTAGAGATCATCTAGTTTCAACCCCCCTGCCATGGGCAGGGATGCCAATCACTAGAGCAGGTCACCCAGGGCCACATCCAGCCTGGCCTTGAACACTGCCAGGGATGGAGCATCCACAACCTCTCTGGGCAACCAGTGCCAGTGCCTAACATCTGTCTGGGTAAAGAACTTCCTTCTAAATGAATGGTTGGGGCTGCAAGAGACCTTAAAGATCATCTAGTTCCAATCCCCCTGCCATAGGCAGGGACACTTTCCACTAGACCAGGTTATCCAGGGCCTCATCCAACCTGACCTTGAACACTTCTAGGGATGAGGCATCTACAACCTCTCCAAGTAACCTGTTCTAGCTCCTTACTGCCCTCTGAGTAAAGAATTTATTACTTGTATCTAATCTAACTCACTCTCAGTTTATACCATTCCCCTTTGTCCTATCACTATCTGCCTATGGAAAAGTATCTTTTCCTTTATAAGCTCCCTTTAAGTACTGGAAGGCCGTAGTGAAGTCTCCCTAGAGCCTACTCTAGGCTGAACAATCCCAGTTCTCAGCCTGTCCTCGTAGGATAGGTGCTCCAGCATCCTGATCATCCTCTTGTCCTGCTCTGGACTCATTTCAACAGGTCCTTGTGCTGAGGGCCCCAGACCTGGACACTGCTCCAGGAAGAGTCTCACAAAGGCAGAGCAGAGGAGCAGATTCACCTCCCTTGACCTACTGTCTGTGCCTCTCCTGATGCGGCCCAGAATGTGGTTGGCTTTCTGGGCTGTAAGCACGCATTGCTGGCTCATGTCCAGATCATTCTCCACCAGAAGCCATAAGTCCTTCTCCTCAGGGCTGCTTTCCATGAGTTTTTCCAGTCTGTACTTGCCTGGGATTGCCTCAACCTGTGTGCAGGCTCTTGCACTTGGACTTGTTGACCCTCATTTGGTTCCTGTAGGCCCAACTTCTCAAGCTTGTCTTGTTTCTCCCCTTCTCTTGTGTTGTGTAACCTTCACCACTGAGCTTTGTGTCGTCTGCAAACTTGCTGAGGGTGCACTGATCCGTCTGGTTGTCACTGATGAAGATGCTGAAGAGCACTGGTCCCAGGACTGAGCCCTGAGGAACACCACTTGGCACTGGTCTCCACCTGGACATAGAGCCACTGACTGCAACTCTCTGGCTGTGTTCATGCAGCCCATTTCTTCTCCACCTTCAGATCTGTATCTCTCCAGTTTGGAGATAAGGATGTTGTGTGAGACTGTGTCAAAGACCTTACAGAAGTCTAGGTAGCTGACACGGGTTGATCTTCCCTTGTTGACTGTTGCAGTCACTCCCTCATAGGAGGGCACTGGGTTGGTCAGGCAGGATTTACCCTTGGTCAAGCTGTGCTGGCTGTCTCTGATCACCTCCTTGTCTTGCATATGCTTTAACATTGCTTCCATGAGGATCTGTTCCAGACACAGAGGTGAGACTCACCAGCTTATAGTTTCTTGGGTCCTCAACCAGGAGTGAGGTTCCCTCTTTTCCAGTCACTGGAAGTTTCACCAGACCAGTGTGACTTTTCAAACATGATGCAGAGTGGCTCTGCACCCATCAGGGGTGTCAGTTGTTCTAGTGTCTGTGCTGCTGTCACAGAGTGCTGTTACAGATTGGAGGATGCAGAGCTGAAGTGGCCTAGGTCTTGTTTCAAGTGCTTGAAGTGTAAACAGTATCTAGGTGTTCTGTATACCTTGAATTTGATGGCACCTCTTGCTGTCATTGTACTGATGTGGAGAGTGCTTAGAAGAAGGCAGGTGAGGAGGTGCAGTGCTTCAGGCCTTCACTTCACTTTTCCTGTCCTCCTCCCAGGAGTTGTTACTGCTAAGTGTTGGTTGTGGAGGCTCAGGTGAGGTGCTTCCTGCTGCAGCCTACCCTTTGAAGTGGCAATTCTTGATGGAGTGGGATGAGTGTCTGAAAAGAGGCTGAAGGATTATGCCTTACTGCCCTCTCTCTCCTCAAGGTCTGTTACAAATAAGCCTGTAAATCCCTGCCAGTCAGCCCTGCAGGGAGCAGAGAGAGAACTCCTGTGTGCTCTGGTGGTTTCTGTGCCTGCTGGGGAAGCTGCAGGAGGTATGCAGATACTTTTCAGTGCAACTCAGCAACATGCTGTTGCTTTTTTAGGTGCCTGAGCCTAGCTGTGAAATCTATGTGGAAACCACTTAGCTCAGCTGCTGTGGCTGGAGCAGAGAGTGAGTTAGGTGAGCATGGTCTTAGAGAATGCCTGTTGAGCAAGTGGAGTTTCAGCTGCCTTTCTGACTCTTCTGAGTGGCAGCAGGTGTGGGGCTGCATGCCCATAGCCCTCATGGACACTGCTGATGTGGCTGGGCTGAAAATCTCACCTTTATCTGAACTTTCTAACCTCACCCTCCTGGGCACTAGCTGAATGTGTGCTCTGGCTGGCTGAGTAAGGAGATGGCTGAATACATGGCCCAGCTAGAGCTCCATTATATTCTCTCTCCCAAAGTGACATTGTTTTCCTTGGCCTAGTCAGAGCCTTAGTTTTCACCATAGCTTTACAGAGGTGCTGGGAGAGGCAGGAATCTGCACTAATATGCCTTTCTGCTCTTGTTCCCTTTTGAACTCCTGTGTCTGGAAGAGACTGCTTGATACCTCAGACCTTTGTTCAGCAAACAAAACTTGGGTTGTTTTCCAGGTACAATGGTCAAGCTGCAACATATTCTCCACTCAGGACCATGCTGCAGCTGCTATTGCAAAAGCTGGTATCCCTGGTAAGTTTTCCATGTTCTGCTTTGGCTCTGAGTTGGGATGTGCTGCCTGTTGTAGCTAAATCAAACTGTGCACAAGTCAAGCTCTTCTGAACAAGCTTCAGGATAGACATAGCCCATCAAAAGCAACGATAGTTACAAACCAGGACACTTGATTCAATTTGCATTGTATCAGAGGATGTAGAACACTCCTGGCAGTGCTAGGCTATGAAAGAGCCTGGCTCTGTGTTACCAGCTTTAAGTCTCATTAAGATGATTGAATGGGCTGAGTAATGAAATGGATTGGTGTGTGGGTGTGTGCAAATGGAGCTGTTTGGTGCTTTCCAGCAAGCTTGGTGCTGAGAAAGGGTGGGAGAAGGGATGTTAACTGTACTGTTCCCTGGTACAGTGACAGGGCCAATACTCAAGCTGGTTTTAGGCTGGAGCTAGGCCAGCTGTGTTGCTGCCTAATATCCTTGAAGCAATTTCTCAGGATGCTGCTGTGTTATTGACACCTTCCAAGCAGTTCCTTGTGGCTCACTATGAATGTATTAAGCTGTGTGCTGTGTTACTCACCTTAAGGACACACAGTCCTTGTGGCTCTGTGCTGGCAACTGTGTGGCCTGAGCCAGGATGTCTGCAGAGGCTAAACCTAATTTCTTTGCTTTGGGAGATGTCTTCCATTTCTGTTATAATTAGCTGTTGCCACAAGTCCTTGCCCAGCTGTGCTCCATTCTGAGGTAACAAATGATGCCTTCAAAAGCTCCTTTGGCATTGCTAGCTGCAGGCATCACTACCTCTGTCTCTGGCATGTGATGTCAAAGCACCAGGTGAGACTCCAGATCTGATGTTAGGATATTGCCCTCCTTACTGCTCTCAACACCCAAAACTCAACTGAAGAGCTGTTTATAGATGAACTGTTTGTCCAAGTGTTTGATCCCTGCCCTTGGTTTGCTGCTTTTGTGGAATTTGCTCTCTTTGTTCCTGTTGCCATGAGGAGGAATGTTGGTCCTTGAGATACAATGAGATATTAATGCACATTTCTTCAGAAGAGGCAATTGCATCACTGCCTCTTGGTGGGTCAAGGTTAGTTTTCTGTGTGAGCAGTGAAAACAGGAAAGTCAGATGCTTGGGTGTGTAAATTATAAGCCTAGTGTCTGTTTGAATGGCTGAGTAGTGCTGAGGCTGGTGCAGATGGCTGGGAAGGCAAAAAACCTGCTTGATGCAAGATGCTAGTGGCTGGAGCATGTTGCTGTCCTGCTGATAGTAGATGTCCTGATATAGAAACAGAAGAGCAGATCAGGCCTGGCAGGTTGGGTTTTATTGCTGTGCTGGAGACTAGAATTTAAGCTCAAAAGCTGCTGGAGTTTGTAATCTAGTGCTTTAGCTCATGCTGAAGTCTAGTCCTTGTTTTTGACTGTGCCAGAAAATGCTGTAGTTGTGTTTTCATTTGTCTGTGTGAATATATCCAGTGGCTTTTACTAATTCCTGGGAATGCAGGGAGTATTAGGGGAGTAAGTAGGGTGTTGTGGATGTGAGTCTGCTGTAGTTTGCTTTGCCTTCTCTCTCTTCACATTGGAAAATGAGAGCAGTGAAATATCAATTTTAAGCAGGTTTTTTAGCCTGGAACAGAAGGCAAAATGATTTCACTTCTCATGTTGAGATCTTTTTTTCAGTGCAAATGTCTTTTTTGGCCTGCAGGCACAGATAATCATCTGTAAGCTCTGCTGCTAAGAGCTGCTGATGAAATCTTTGGCTGCTTTGCTGCATGCTGAGTAAAACTAATTGTGTGTTTTGTCCCCTGTAGTGTTTGCCTGGAAAGGAGAGACTGATGAGGAGTACTTGTGGTGCATTGAGCAGACTCTCTACTTCAGGGATGGACAGCCCCTCAACATGATTCTGGATGATGGTGGAGATCTCACCAACCTTGTTCATACCAAATACCCACAGCTCTTGAAAGGTGACTTGTATTTCTTGTTAGGCACAGTTCTGCTTGGGAGGCTGTTGAGGCAGTCTGCTCCTGTGGGAATTCCCTGCTTGTCTAGGAGGAGTGGGGGAAGAGAGGCAGGCATGTGCAGACAGGCTGTGAATGATTGTATGGAAGTTGTTTACAGCCCAAGACCTGAATCTCTTAACCTGCAGGATCTGTTTCTCTCTCTGCTCTGTAGTGTATAAGCTGCAGTGACCTGTCCTGGCCATCCTTCACAGGGCCCATTAGCTGAGAATGCCCAGAGGTGCTGCTGACTTGCCCAAAGCTTCCTGGGAATGGGCTCTGCTTTACAATTGCTTTATGTCTGCTTGCAGTTAATATTTGTAGCATGAATGCCTTTTCTTCCACATCCTTTCAGTGCAGCTCTAGATGAAGTCATGACAACCTGTAGCCTTTCTTGGAAAGGGAATGGGTTTCTGCCTTGTGTAAGCTACAAGGCATTCACTCATCCAGTTTGTCAGTGAAGATGCTGATGGAGTCAGGGTTGTGACTCTTGCTTCAGTGTGAGTTAGGAAACCTGAAAACAGCTCAGTGTGCTGTTGCTAGCTTTGTGTTTATGCAAAAAGATTTATCTGAAGGGAATTTATGACCTGCAGTAGCAGGCTGCTCTGTCTGGCAAGGGTGACAGATCCTCCTCAGCTCTGCCAGTGTCCATCTGGCAAGCGACAGATGCCCAGTGTTGCTAAAGGGCATGTGGGATGTGGGATGTGTGCTTATGCAGGTTTGTACACCAGGAAGCGAGGAAACTGTGTAACAGGCCTCACTTTCACCTTCACCCTCAGCTTGATGTCACTAGTAATCCAACAGTCAACACCTTTGTGATAGTTGAACTGCAGTGAGAGGTTTTAGTTGGTGTCTGCTCAGTCATGCTGGGGTCCAAGCTTCCTAGATTGCCTGATGTTTGTGGTCTCTTGCTTGCTTGCCATTTGATGCTGAGGAATTGATCATGCTTCCCTGTCTCTGTCATTGTCAGAGGCCAAACCCATGCATTTTCTGGGGTGATACTCTTTGTTTTGCAGGGTTTTTTCCCTGCCATGCACATGCAACACCTCAGTTGATGTTCCTGTCCTCTCACACTTCCACCTGTCCTTCTATCCACTTCTTTCTGCCCTGCAACCCTTTGCTCCCTCTTGTCTTGTGCTCCTGGTGTGGAATGGTGTATAGTACAGTGCAGTAGGGCAATACCTGTTGAATTGTCTCCTGTCTTGGCATCCATCCCTAGTCTGCCTTTGATAAAATCATCCCTACTGCCTGAGGTGGCTTCCTAAATTCATAGAGTGGCTCCTGCAGTGGCTTTTAAAGAGTCTAGGCAGGATGCTATACCTGTCAACATTGCCCTTGCCAAAACTTGTGCACTATTTCCCCTGACCATAGTTGAAAAGCTTCCTGACAGCAGTTCAGTAAACTTTCAAAGACTAATCTCTGTGCAAGGTGACAGAACTTGAGCTGTTCTACCTTCCAGTCCATTGTCTTCATGCTAACCTGATCAGAGGAATTTGGGCTGTTGTCCCTAAATGAGGATCATCACCTGCTGTGCAGTTGCCTAGTTCACACACAGAGCAGAGGTTTTCTTCTGTTTCAGAATTGTGCAGATAGAGGCTAGGTACAAACCAGCACACCAGTGCCTCAGATCAACAGTTATTTATAACCAAAAGATCAACCTACTTGACCATCTAATACATATCCATTGTTTGGTTAAAACTTCATCACCTACCATGTAAATTAGTACAAGTGCTCCCTATAATTAAGGCTTCAGTTTCCTCAATCTTTGGAGCTAGAAGGCTTCTCATGTTGGGTGCTTTTTGAGTCAGTGGTTGTGACTCTGAAAGGAGGTTGGAGCCAGGTGAGAGTTGGTCGCTTCTCCCAAGTCAGTAGTGATAGGACAAGAGGAAATGGCCTCAAGTTGTACTAAGGGAGGTTTAAATAGGATATTGGGAACAATTTCTTCCCTGCACGAGTAGTTAGGCATTGGCCCAGGCTGCCCAGGGCAGGGCTGGAGTTACCATCCATGCAGGGCTTCAAAACACAGGTAGATGTGGCACTTGGCAACATGGTCAGGACGTGGAGGTGTTGGGTTGGTGGTTGGACTTGATGATCTTAGCGGTCTCTTGCAGCATTAGTGATTGTGTGATTGATACAAGGACTGCTGAGATGCGGTGATCCCTGTGCCCAGGTGACACACGGGGCCGCGGCGGAGCCTCGGCAGCCCCGCTCGGAGCGGCCCTGCCCTGCCCTGCTGGGGGCGCGGCGCTGGGGGGCGCTGCTGCGGCACGGCGCGCGGGAGCAGCCTGGGCTCGGGGCAGAGCCTGCGGGGAGGCCGAGCCCGGGGCTGTGCAGGGAGGGGATGGGAGAGAGTCCCCTGGCCTCCCCTGTGCCCCCAGCCTTGCTCAGGGGGTGACCTGAGCCCCTGAGTTCCTGCCATCTGTTGCTGTGGCCCTTGTTCCAGCTGGGCAGGCGAAAGCCAAAGGGTTGGGGCTGAGCACCCACCTGCCTCCTTCCAGGAGCCGTGATCTGGTAAGCCTGCTAGGGAGCTGTGTCTGGGAGGCAGAGCACCCCTGGGTGTCTGGAGAGTGCAGGTACCTGCTTTGTGCTGTGTCTGGAGAGTACAGGTATTACAGTATCACAGTATGTCAAGGGTTGGAAGGGACCTAGAAAGATCATCTAGTGCAACCCCTCTGCCAGAGCAGGATCACCTAGACCAGCTCACACAGGAATGTGTCCAGGCAGCTCTGGAATGTCTCCAGAGAAGGAGACTCCACAGCCTCCTGGGCAGCCTGGTCCAGTGCTCTGTCACCCTTACTGTAAAGAAGCTCCTCCTCGTGTTAATACTAAACCTCCTGTGGTCCACAGGTACCCTAGCAGGTACCTGCTAGAGAGCTGTGTCTGGAGGGTACAGGTACCTGCTTTGTGCTGTGTCTGGGAGGCAGAGCACCCCTTGGTGTCTGGAGGTGCAGTTAAGTGTGACTCTGAAATGCATGCTCTGGTCTTCCTGTCTCCAGTGTTCCTGCAGGGTCCTGGTCCAGTCTCAAGGAGTGTAGCCTGCAGGCCCCTTAGGTGGCTGATCACTTCTCTTGTCCTTTGTGGGCAGATCCAGCTGCATGGCTGGAGGTGCTGATCTCATTAGCTTTGTTCCTGGTCCAGCTATGTGCTGTGCTAATGCTGTTACTCCCAGCAGTGCTAACTGTTCTGCACGCTGTTCAGAGAGGTGATGCTCCAGTTATTCATCCTGTCCTATAAACTTCTCCTGGATCTTCGTGGCTGAGGAAGCAGTGATACTTGGACACTTCTCTTCAATACTCAGAATTAGTGGACTACATAAATAATTTAGGGTGTTTTGCTGGTGGTTACTGTTGTTGGTTCCCCCTTGCCTATCCATAACATAATACTGGCTACTGAGGAGGTGCATGGGCCCTAGTTGAGGAGGCCTGCTGTTGCCACTGTCTGGTGATCTTGGCTAAGTCCTTTGGCCTCTCAGCTTTTGCTGGTTATGTAATAGAAAGACTAGTGCTTGACTTCTTGAAGTGTTAGGAGGGACATGCATAAAGTGTGAGTAAAAGAAATGTCTATGGGAATTGAGAGTGATTGTATGTTATACAGTGAGGGAGAGGAATGAAGGAAAATGACATGAAAAGCAGCAGTATTTTATGTGCACTCAGGTAGGATAACCTGGGCTGTCACCTGCTTCATCAGTAAAAGAGCCTGAACAGAACAATCTATGACTATTGTTGACTTCTCAGAATTTTTCTCTCAGTTACTGTAATATTATTTTGTTTACAAGCATCCTTTCAATGCTGAGGTCCAGGTACGAGGTCACTTGCCTGGAGGGGCAGTATGTTCTCTGCAGATATCTGAGGTACATAGAACCTGATATTTATCACTTTTCTGTTTTCCTTGAATCTAAATTAGCTCCAAAAGTCCCATGGATGTTGCTTGGGTTGGTGTGGTTTCAGCCTCATTTAGCAGAATTCCTCTTTTCCACCAGCAGTTTATACTTCAGCAAAATAATTGTCTTGCAGTATGCTGCAGTTAGCATGTCCTCTGCAGTGGCAGTTCAGGCTGGATATCCAGTTTCAGATTTATTCTGATTGTCATAAACTGAGTATCTTTCTGGGGAGGCTAAGTGCCAAGGGTTAGGACTGACCTGACCACTAAACAAGTGACAGATGCTCTCTATTACCCCTTCTCCCCCCTGGGGAATAGAAAGGGAATAAGGGAGAGAGACTTGTGGATTGGAAAAAAAACCTAACACTGCTTTAATGACAATAATAACAATAAAATGTATACAAATCTATACAAAACCAATAACCAAGCCAAGCCCCTGATGGCAATTCCATCCCTGTCGCCACTGATGCTGTGGCAGAAGTCCCAGACTGGACTCAGCAGCAGAGAGGAACCAGATTCAAGAGCTGGATCCTGGAACTCATGGATCTGGATTGAAGACAGAACACAGTCCTCCTTGGACACTACCCATTGAAGAGCTTTGACTGAGTGATCCCTCATCTTTATGCTGGGTATGGCATCCATGGGCTGGAATCCCTTGCTGGTCAGGTCAGGGTCCCCTCTCCTGTCCCCTCATCGCTGCAGGTGCAGCCTTTTCCTCTGCACCCCAGCATGCTACCCAAGGTTTAGCAGTGCCCTTGCTCTGCACTCCAACCTTTGCTACTAACTCTCAACAGTAGTTTTGATCACTGCTGGAAGCAGACAGTGTCCATAACAACCTGCTGTTAACTGCAGTGACTTAGAGCTTTGCTGAGCAGTAAAATTGAACAGAATGAGTTCTGTTCTAACTCCAAGCAGGATACTGAGGAGTCAGGCTGTTGCCCTGGGTAGCAGCTAGAGAGTTTACATCCAATGAGGTATTACTGAGGCAGGAGTGATGTCCAGAAGTCATGTGCAGTGATGCCACTTCTGAACAACTGGCTGCTGTGAAACAGCCCAGGAGCTGTCAGGATCATTAAAGCAGAAGTCACTGCTACAACTTTGGCTCTTTGGTGGAGCCAGGTAACCCTGTGACAGTTGCTGTGTTAGCAGGATCTTAGTGATCTTAGTCTGTTTGATGATGCTGGTGTTTCTAGACAGTCCTTTGGCTCTGCTCTCTGCCTCCTGCACTGTTTTCCCACAAGGATATATTTGAAATCATGTTTTTTGGTTATGCTAGCAATACCCAGGGAACTGAAGCTGCATGTAGCTAGTATCCAGATTGAAGGAAGTTGTTACTGGGTAATCAGAGCTGAAGTTGATTACAACAGGAGGATTGGGAATAGGGAACTGGGTATATATATATTTTCATTTTTTGTTTAGTTGCTCCAAGTACTTTAGATTCAAGTGTGGTTGTCCAGGTATCCTCTCCTTTCAAACCACCTTGCAAGGACCAGGCTGTAGAAACACTGCTGAGGTGAGCATCTTCCTCTCTTTGCAGAAGAGTCTTTTTGATCATTTTGTGGGGAAAATAGAGTGAGACCTTCCCTGATTCCTTGGTCTGAAGCTGGGGCCTTCCCTTTCTTCAAAGAGTGCTTTGTCCTCTTATTTGCCTTGTGAGGGAAGAAACCGGTTTGAAGTTTCAGACTGCTGGTTTGAGGATTCACATGAGGGTTCTCCTCTCATCCCTGCTTCTACAAAGGAGTTGTTTAACTTAAGCCTCTGGAGGATGCTCCTGCTGGCTTGCAGCAGCATTACCTTCAGCTGAGGTGAATCCTTTTACTCTCTTCACAGGAATTAGAGGTATTTCAGAAGAGACAACTACTGGAGTCCACAACCTGTACAAGATGAAGGCCAATGGGACTCTGAAAGTGCCAGCTATCAATGTTAATGACTCTGTCACCAAGGTAATGCAGCTAGAGCCCTTCTGCTAAGCTCTGCTGGCCAACCAGTTGCTGTTGTGATGTTGTCATTCCCATGTAAGTGTTCTTCTCTTGCTGAGCTGGTGTTGACCTGGTACTGAACAGATTTTCACCATACCCTTGAAATGAGCTCATGATGGTGGGACATGCCATTGTGTGTCCTCTTTTCAGAGTATGTGCTAACCAATTGGCCAGGGATTCTGCTGGTGTGTTTTGCCTACCTGTGACACTTAGTTCAATTCATTGTCTGATAAACAGCAGCAGAGAAGTGGTGAATATCTGATTAAGGAACTCAGACCTACCTCTGTTTGCAAAAATTGTGCCTATACTTGGTAAATTCAGGTTCCCTCTAATGAGCTCTTAGCCTATCCAAGCGCTAGTCAGAAGCCACAGCATATTTATGAAGGGCTGCTTACTAGGCATGTGCTGAAGCCTGAATCTGGTGTAGCTATGGAGATTGGAACTAGATAATCCAAAACATCCCACCAGCTGATCTTTTTCCCATCCCTCATTGTGGTTCAAGGGTTTAGCTGATTCTCAGGTTTGTAATACTTGCATATAAGTCCATTTTGTTCCTGTAAGGAATTTTGACTGGAGTGGCTTCTGTCAGTCCTGAAACTGTTCCCTTTTCTTCCTCAGAGCAAGTTTGATAACCTTTATGGCTGCAGAGAGTCCCTCATCGACGGCATCAAGCGTGCTACCGATGTCATGATTGCTGGCAAGGTAGCAGTGGTGGCAGGTTATGGGGATGTGGGCAAAGGCTGTGCCCAGGCCCTGAGGAGCTTTGGAGCAAGAGTCATCATCACTGAGATTGATCCTATCAATGCCCTGCAGGCAGCCATGGAAGGTGAGAGCTGAGGAGATGCAGAAATAATGCATCTGGCAAGGGGGCAAGAAATGAGAGCTGGCCAAGAAAGATTCATTGGGTTTTAGCCCTGGGACTGAGGGAAGAGATGACTCCAGTTTAACTGTAGGAATTATTTCCTTATATTTAGGGAAGGAGTTTATTAGTATAGACCTTGAAGACTTGTTTGGAGTTAAGGATATAGAGACTACAGGACTCAAGGCTCCCATTTCCTAATGCTATATGCCTGATTTTGATTAGGTTCATTATCCTCAAGTTGTACAACTCCAATCTCCAGTGTGGGTTGAGACTTGACGAATATCCCTACAGTAAAACATCAGGCCTTGCCTTGCTTTTGGAGAGCACTGCCATGCTCTCTGCCTTTCCAGCTGTGCTCACAGCATGCTCTGGCAGCTTTGCTCCTTCTCTTCTGTGGGTGCCTCATGTGTAACTATGCTGCTTAGTAGCAATGTATCTTGTTTCTAGTCATAGCTGACTAGAACCTGCAGGTGTTGTGGGTGCACTTCCCTTTGCAGTCATGACCCCTGAGTCCAGTCTGAGTGCTGTGCCAGATTCTGCACCTATGGATATAGACACTGAATGTATGGATCTACAGGTGGGAAACAGATAGCTGCTTTATGTGCTGTTTAGTTAGACAAGTATGCACATTACCTTGCATCCTCAAGTCAAGTGTACTTCTCTTACTCATTTTTTCCTCCATACTATTCTACTTGTACTGTTGTATCTCGTTTTGTTAGTAAATGCTGGTGATTGGGTAAAGGAATAACTTTTTCTCTTCTCAGGTTATGAAGTTACAACCATGGAGGAGGCTTGCAAAGAAGGCAATATCTTTGTGACCACCACTGGCTGCACTGACATTGTTCAGGGCAGGTATGATCTAGCTTTAGTGAATGCACAGTTAGATTTCTTAGTAGAATCCTAACTTGTCAGCAGTATGGTGAGGGTTTGCACACAGGCTTAGTTCTGGACATCAGAATTTAGCATCAGTTTAGTGGGCAATTAAGGCTTTGGTATTTTAGTTCTGTTGGATGTTGCCAGATTGCAGTTGTTCCATATCATGATGCAGAAAGAAGGGGTAAAGGGACAGGTAGACTTCTGGAGAATGAGAATTATGAAATAGATCCTAGAATCGTGGAATTGTTTAGGTTGGAAGAGACCTCTAAGATCATCATGTCCAACTGTTAACCAGCACTACTAGGTCACCTCAAAACCATGTCCCTCAGCTCCACATCTGCACAGCTTTTAAGACCCTCCAGGGATAGTGACTCCAGGGATGACAACCCTTTGGGGGAAGAAATTGTTCCTCATGTCCAACCTAAACCTCCTCTGACACAGCTTGAGGTCATTTCCTCTTGCCATGTCACTTATTACCTGGGGGAAGAGAACAACCCCCACCTCACTCCAACCTCCTTTCAAGGAGTTGCAGAGAGTGAGAAGGTCTCCCCTGAGCCTCCTCTTCTCCACACTAACCAACCCCAGTGCCCTCAGCTGCTCCTCACCACACTTGTGCTCCAGACCCTTCCCCAGCTTCCTTGCCCTTCTCTGGACACACTCCAGCACCTCAATGTCCTTCTTGGAGTGAGGAGCCCAAACCTGAACCCTGTATCTTGAAGACTGGAAGCATAGAAATAAACCCCCTTAACATCAGGGCTACAGTCTGTGTTAGGAGACATAAATGTGAACTGAAGAGGAGGTAGAGAAAGGTGAAAACTAAAGATTGAAAGTGACTCCATGTGTGAGTACACACAGCAGACTTGAACCTAGCCTGTTGGAGATCAGAAAAATGTTCTTTACAGAGAGAGTAATCAGGCATTGGAATGGCCTGCCCGGAGAGGTGGTGGATTCACCATCCCTGGAGATTTTTAAACGAAGATTGGATGTGGCACTGAGTGCCATGATCTAGTAAATGGATTAGGGTTGACGGAGGGTTGGACTTGATGATCTCTGAGGTCTTTCCAGCCTGATCGATTCTGTGTGTGATTCTGTGTGTGTGTTCTCAGACTACCCTGCAGGTTTTTGTTATGGTTTCTTAGATCTCTGTTTCTAGCCCCTCCAGTCTAACCAAACTCTTTTATCCCTCTGCCCACATGATTCTCTATGTTGTAGTGAAAGATCAGATCAAGTGGGAGAAATTACCTTCATTAGATCATTAGTCTCTAGAGACTAATGTCTGGAAACTTTAAAGCCATGAAGAAAACTTTTTCTGCTGTATAAGAAAAAGAATAAGGGCAGGTGTTTCAGTGCTGACCAGTTAGAATAGTTTGAATTTCCATACTGGAAAAATATTTTCTCTCCATTAATCGCTCATATCCTTGGGAAGTATCCTGTGTCCTTCTCTAGAAGCTGGAAAATGAGAAGTAAGTTTCACATGCCTGGAAAATGATCAGACCCACACCATCTTGTGAGAATCAAATGCAATCAGTGAGGCAGGCCCTCTTCCTTTCTCCTTGAGCAGAGCTACGGATCAGAGCATCTTCTGGTGCTGCAGAAGAAAATGTGTGTTAACTTTTGACATGCCTTTTTTTGCAGGCACTTTGAGCAGATGAAGGATGATGCCATAGTGTGTAACATTGGCCATTTTGATGTGGAAGTTGATGCCAAGTGGCTGAATGAAAATGCAGTCGAGGCAGTGAATGTCAAACCTCAGGTGAGACAAGCACAAGCTCTCCTGCTGAAAAGCAGCAGTAGCTGCTCAGTGGCTGTTTCCAGAAAGGGGTTGTTTCTCTTCAGCTTCTCTTGAGGTACTTTGTGTTTCTAGCTTTCTTGGAAGCCAGTGTTGCTCTGGGCTGAGCAGAGTGGAGATTCTGCTCCTCTCTTGCCTGATTAACTTGGAACAAGCTGTACATCATATTCTTGTGTTGGTATTGAAGCCATTGGTTCCAGCCAGTTCCCAAGTGTACAGTATGGTCTCTGGCAAGAGGCATGTGATAGGGATGCAGCTTCTTCCACGTGTTCCTTTGACAAAGAGGAGCCTACACTATAGTGATGCTTATGGAGGAAATGAATTGCATCATAGAATCCTAGAATGGTTTGTGTTGGAAGGAACCTCTGGAGCTCATCTAGTCCAACCCCCCTGCACTGGGCAGGGACATCCCCAACTAGATCAGCTTGCCCAGAGCCCTCGCAAGCCTCACCTGGAATGCCTCCAGGGATGGGAACTCAACCACCTCCCTGGGCAACCTGTTCCAGTGTTCCACCACCCTTGTGGGGAGGAACTTCTTGCTAATGTCCAGTTTAAATCTACTCCTCTCCAATTTAAAACCATTCCCCCTTGTCCTTTCACTCTAAGTTCATTCCTTACAGCTTTGACATTTGGGGTATAGTGAGGAGGTATGGAAATGAGCTTTATCTGATAGCCTCGAGCTGGAAACTGTGCCATAGCACAGTTTGATAAAGCAAGATAGGTGATGAATACAAACAGACCATTAGAGACCATCTAAAGCTTGGAAGCAGAGCCCATAGATTGCCTGCTGGCTGATCTGAATTTCCTCTCAGGAGCTTGCTTGCTTACCTTGGTCCTGGTACAAGGTGCCAAGATGAGAGTGATTCTCAAAGGAATGTCTTGGGATTCTATCAGGGCTTGAGAAAAATCACACCTCTTTGTTCTCAGAGCATTTCTTTTACCTGAGATGGAAGCCTCAGAAGAGCCTGTCTGGAGCTCTGCCAAACTCAGGCTTCTCTTCCAGACTTCATGGCTTCATTTTAGAAACCTATGTAAAGCAGAAGTCTCTACATGGGCAGACAAGGCAGGAGATTTTATCTGTGGATTCCAGATGTGGCTGTAGCTACATGGGAAGAGAAGGATCTAAAAACTTCAGCTTTTCAGCTGTCTGAAAGCAAAGAAACAAAACTATAGTAAATCAGAACTGTTTTGTAACACCAGCACTGAGGGAAACACCACAGAAAGTAAACCAGGCTTTGCCTGACTTGGCACAGAACTTCTAGTTCCCTTTTAAAGAGGGAGTGTCCTTGTTGCTAGCAGGGTTCTGAGGCAGGTTTTCTCCTTCAGGTGCCACACCTAAACATGCATCTTAGTAGATCTCTATCTGCCCTTCCAATTTTTATAACTCCTTTGTGGCTTATTGGCCACTCACATCAAACTTACTGAACAGCTCTGAGAGTTTTGAATCCCAACATTTGTTGGAACACTCTATGTGGATTCAAGGTTTGAAGCTATACCCTTAAGTTCTGCCTTCTCACTTTGAAGTCTGTTCTTGCCCATGATGTTAGTGTGGAGCTGACTTTACTTTTGTCCTAGTGGAGCCTGGAGCTAGCTGCTTGCTTTCTGGAAGCTCAGGTTTGAAAACTAAAACAGACTGCTCAGAAAGGAAACATTATTGAAGGCTAAACTGGCTGTTAATCTGGTATCCTACTAACAACTGACATGTTGCCATTCAGTGTGGCTCTTCAAGTCCATACTAAATTCTGTCCCAGTTGGCTCTTTTTCTTCATGTACTCTGTGTTGAAGGAGCCAGTCTGTTACACAGGTATGGCTAGGCTTCGTGAACGAANTTACACAGGTATTAGCACAATATGATGCAGCCTACTCCAGTGTCTGAAAACTAACAAATTTCTGGTTAAAACCAAGATAAGTTCACATATTAGGCATGTATGAACTGCATTTTACTGCTAGCACCATGCTCCCCACCACAGCATCTGGCACAGCATGCATGTGGACGAGCCAGAAGAATTGGCAAAGTGGTAAAATAGGAAGCAGATGTTAAGATTCATGTTGTCTGAAGTCCAGAACAGCTACAGGCACCTCAGACTAAGAGCTGAGGGAGGGGTGTCAGTTGTAAGCAAAGCCTGCTGCATTGCTGGGGGAAGGGAAGCTGCAGAGCTGTGCTCTTGCTGTGCCCACAGGTGGATCGCTACACGCTGAGGAACGGGCGGCACATCATCCTGCTGGCCGAGGGCCGCCTGGTCAACCTGGGCTGTGCCATGGGGCACCCCAGCTTTGTCATGAGCAACTCCTTCACCAACCAGGTGCTGGCCCAGATTGAGCTGTGGACCAATAGCGACAAATACTCTGTTGGAGTCCATTTCCTGCCAAAGAAGGTGAGTTAGAATAGCAGTGAGATGCAAGCTGGTAAGGAAGCCAGCTTCAGATGTGGTTGTGTCGGTTTGTTGTGTTTGTGCTGGAGTTAATTTTCTTGCTGAATGTTAGTGTTGCAAGGGGCTTCTGTCCCTCTTGGTCATGCTGAGTCTAAAGTGTGCTGTGTTTTTGTGGCTAACCTGTTGTACAGAGCTTGAACTTGTCTGTCCTGTGATAGGAATGCCCAGTCACTTTTTGGCTTGACCTGGAGTTCTTCCCTAAGGTGCTGCCTTGGGCTAGTTGGGGAGCTTCTCCCAACCAACTTGCTCCTGCTGAATGTCAGCATTCACAGCAAGCTTTCACATGCCTATCCAGGAGCAAAGTCTAGTGGGGCAGAGTTGAAGCTGGAGTGAAATCTAGGCATCACTTTTACTGTGGTTTACAGTCTTGCTCCTGTTTTCACTTGTGGAGATCTTATCACAGTCTGGTCCTGTTAGCCTCACAAAACGTTCATGTCAGATTTCCTCAGGTTTCCCTTTAAGCTTATCTCTGTATTCTTCTTAGAAAAATCTGAGTCATGTCACAACTTGAAAAATTTCTTATAGAAAACTAACCTGGTTTTAATTTTTCAAAACAAGCCTGAGAATTTGAGGTGGTCATTGAAAGAGATGCTGGACTTCAGTCCCACTGCCTTTGGAGTACAGCCAGCTGTGAGACCAAATGTGAAAATACTTCTCATTTGAGAAGTGGAATATGTATGTTTGGGCTTCCTTGTGAAGTGTTGGAAGGACTCAAGCTTCCCAGACTATCCCTTAATGATCAAGCAAAGCATACTAGGAGTTGGATCAGCAAGCTGACAGTCATCTTCAAAAGCAAAGTTTTGTTGGCATTGTCTTAAATTCTAGTCCTGTGTTGCTGGTCAAATATAGTTTTGTCCTCTTCCTGAGTAACCATTTTTAGTAAGCATACTTGAACTGCAAGTAGTGCCTGGATGAGTTGTGTGTTAGTGGAGCATGTGGCAAGGTTCTCCCCAGGTTCTTACACTGGGACAAAATGGCACTTCATGGAGCATTTCAAAGAATAAAGCAATCACCTTGTTGGAACCAAGAGAAGATGGGCAGAAGACATCCCCTGATAATGTTCTGGCTAGTAGCTTTCCTTGTTTTGTGTAGCAGCTTTGAAATTCAAATGTAGATGTGAAGAATTGCCAAGTACCTTACACTCAGTGGCCCAGGCTGCCCAGGGAGGTACCTGGTGGAGTCTTCATCTCTGGAGATATCTTTTAAGTCCCAAAGCTGAAGCAGCTGTGAAACAACTGACATCTGCTGCAGTTTGAGAACCTGGGCTGGGAACCATCAGGGACTCAGCCCCTTTTCAAGTGGGTGTAATCTGTCTTAAACTTGCTGAAATACACCTATCAGATCTTCATTCCTCAGTCTAGTCAACCACATATGCATTCAATTTTTAACTCTTTTTGATTTCCTGGCAGGATTTCCCTTCTAAACACAGTCCTGCCAGTCAGCTCTGCTTTCTTTCATGGTTTTCCTGACTTCTGTAGTGTTCTGTAGCTTTCAGGGTTCACTTCCACATTCTTTGACCACTTCATCTCGTGCTTTTCATTGCCTTGTGTGTGTGTTTGACTGTGTTGGTTCTCAGGAGATCCTGGCACTTCCATCTGACTTCCTAGGAGCAGGCTGAGCTGCAGTGAATGATACTCTGTCTAGATGAGCTTTTTACCTGGTTCCCTGCAATGGAATTACTTCAGGGGAGTTGACTGTTACCATACTCGAGTGGGAAATCTAGGACTTGCCTCATTTAGGCTGTGTCGGTTGATACAAGCTGAAGATCTGGCCTTTGTCTTTCCAGTACATTAGAGCCTTTCACATCTGCTGCACTAGTATGGGGTGAATATCTCCAGGTTTTTCCATACTGCTGGAATTTAGACTTCTCTCTGTTTCCTTAGCAATGTTTCCTTGTATTTTGCAGGAGTTGCTAATGATGATCAAACTTGTCCTTCTTTTGTAATTCAGCAGCACCTGATCGCTTCTTACTGTTCTCCTTTCTATCTTGGAATATCTTTGGATGGCTCTACATTCCCTTCTGGCATAGAAGCTAGTTTGCCATTTGACTGCTTTACTGCCTCTTCTGTCCTTACCTCCTGTAGCACTTAACTCTTTTGGAACTACACAGTTTGCAGTCCCTTGAGTTTGCATCTCTGCCCAACACCCTTGGCATAAAGTATATCAGCATTTCTGAGCCTGTGTCCTATAGCTTGATTCCTCATCCAAACAATGCCAGTAGATACTAGTACTCTTGTGGAATTAGTGACTCTGGAATGAAGTTCTTACTCTGTCCCCACTCAGCTGGGATAGCTGGGAAGGAGATGCATTCTTGCCAGTATTAGAACTTCCCTAGAATTGTCAATGCCAGTCCAGTAAGTCCAAGTGTCTTTGTGGAAACATGACTGGGGCTTTACCATTTACCAAAGAGGAGTTTCTTAGCTCTGAATAGTTTGATCTCTGTTCTTGTTGAAGGCCTTGATTGTATGAAGTTATCTCACTTAAGCTTAACTTGACTCCCTCAAAAGCATGGGAGTTTTCCATCTGAATGCAGTTCTGTGCTCAAAGCAAATGCTTCTGTGCTCAAGCAGCTGAGCTGTGTTGGCTAGGGAGAGCTCTGGAGCACAAGCCTTATGAGGAGCAGTTGAGGGCACTGGGGTTGGTTAGTGTGGAGAAGAGGAGGCTCAGGGGAGATCTTAGCTCTCTCTACAACTCCCTGCAAGGAGGTTGCAGTGAGCTGGGGGTAGGTCTCTTCTCCAGGGTTAACAGGGAGAGGATGAGAGGAAATGGCCTCAAGTTGCACCAGGGGAGGCTTAGATTGGATATAAGGAGGAATTTCTTCCCTGCAGGGGTTGTTAAGTCTTGTCCCAGGCTGCCCAGGGAGGTGTTGGAGTCACCATCCCTGCAGGGGTTTCAGAAACAAACATTTAAATGTTCTCCTTAGGACCATGGTTTAGTAGCATGGGGGTGCTAGGTATGGTTGGACTTGGTCCTGGGGGGAGGGGTCTCTTCCAACCTTAATGATTGTGTGAAAAGAGCTGACTGACTGCTCATCTGTGTCAGTCTGCAGTTCTCTTTGGGACTGATGCTAGTTTTCACATATGAATTTCCCACTACTGACTGTGACTTCCTGAACTAACAGACTCTGCTCTGCTAATATTCTTCTTTCCATGTTTTGTTTTGCAGCTGGATGAAGCTGTAGCTGCTGCTCATCTGGATAAACTGTGTGTGAAGCTGACAAAGCTGAGTGACAAGCAGGCCAAATACCTGGGCTTATCAAGAGATGGGCCCTTCAAGCCAGACCACTACAGATACTGAGCAGGTGGCACTACCTAGAGACCAAAGTGCAGAAATACAACCTTCCAAAGCCCTTGTGTGTGCTGGCCTTCTGAGAACAAGCCCTTTGCCATGCTCCTCTCACAGTGCTGTAGAGCCCCTCCCCTCACCAAAGGAGCTTCAGAGCCTTATTTATTAGTGCAAGAGGATCACTGACTCAGAATCAGAATTGGTTACTTGGCTAATGTCATGGTAAAAAGGATCCTATGCACCTTTTATTGGCTCCTCATGTCCCAGTAAGGGGAGCAGGGCAGAAGGTTGCTAAATGGTAATGTCTAATCTTGTCAAACCTGACAGCCTCCTTGAACAGACTAGCGAGGGGGGGACTGGTTTCCACTGGGAGATGTTTTCTGCCATGCTTTGATCAAATTAGATGGCTCCTGTTAGGAGGCTGGCAGGTCAGGCTTCTCTCCACAAAGATGTCCTAGCTGAAGGGCATGTTGTGGAACTGCAGGAAGCAGGGAAGAGGATAGCTTGCTTGGTCTCTTTCCTATAAAATCCACTTAACCTCCTTATCTGGAGGTTAGAGCTGGAGTGTTTCTGTGTTCATTTACTCCTTTGGTTTTGGTCAGAACCAAGGCCCTTCCATGCTTCTTCAACTTGGAGTGAGACAAGAGTGGCTTATTTTAGCAGCCTTCTAGTGTGTGGTAAGCAGCTGGGAAGCCTCTGAGAGCATGGTTAGGTTTGGGGACCTTGTTTGATGCACTGGAAACACCAGCAGCACACTTCTATCCCCAGTGTGTTTTGGAGTTCTCTCTGCTGTATCTTTCTGTCACTGACTCAGAAGTGCTTTTATTAAAGACCTGCCTGTGTCCTGACTTGTTGTGATAGTGAGATGCTTTGGGCTTTGACATGAATTTGTTTGCTTCTGTGCCATCCTTAAGCTACTGGAAAGGGGATTTCCTGAAGGCAAAAGCCAGTGCTGTGGCTAAACCTGCACCATGTACTTGAGCTGGGAAGAGCTGCTCCTCAGGTAATTGAAATACTTGAAGGTATGAATCCTACAGGGAAAATACTCCTTCCTATCTGCCCACACAGATTTATCTCCTTGTGTGTCATGAAATGCTGTCTTGCCATGGTCCTCTTCAGTCAACATTGTACAGCAGGCCATCTCTTTCTGGATGTGAGCAGATGGAAGGTTTATGATGATGTTACAACATGCTCGTAGTGCTCTGATACTCATGTCAGTAAGCAATTAAAGCATGGTATAGAGCATGAACTGTTGGAAGAAGGAAGAAAGGGAAAGAGTAAACCAGGTTTTGCTCAGGATTCCCCTTTTTTCAGCTGGTATCTTGGTGGCCCTGTGTACTCAGATGCTATTGGGTATGTCATTGCCATTGTACTGGGAAGCCAAAACTGGATGCATGTGTCTGGAAAGTGCCAAGCAGGGGAGAAGGATCACAATCCAGTCACAGTATGTCAGGGGTTGGAAGGGACATAGAAAGATCATCTAGTGCAACCCCCCTGCCAGAGCAGGAGCACCTAGACCAGCTCACACAGCAATGTGTCCAGGCAGCTCTGCAATGGCTCCAGACAAGGAGACTCCACAGCCTCCTGGGCAGCCTGGGCCAGTGCTCTGGCACCTGCACTGCAAACAAGTTCCTCCTCATGTTAATACTAAACCTCCTGTGGTCCAACTTGCTCCCATTGCCTCTTGTCCTACCATTGGATGCCATGGAGCAGAGCCTGGCTCTCTCCTCCTGACACTCACCCTTAACATATTTCTAAGCATTGCTGAGGTCTCCTCTCAGTCTCCTCTTGTCCAGGCTGAAGAGACCCAGCTCTCTCAGCCTGTCCTCCTAGGGCACATGCTCCACTCCTTTCAGGATCTTGCTGGCCCTGGGCTGGACTCTCTCCAGCAGCTCCCTATCCTTCTGGAGCTGAGGGGCCCACAACTGGATCCCTTCTCTTGACCTGCTGCCCAGGTTAGGATCAAGTTTAGCTGCTTTAGTGCACAGGCAGTCAAGGACCTTACACTTCAGTCTCTTGGGGAAAGGCTACCTTCACCTTTCCATCTTTGGTAAGTTTTGGGGTTTTCTGAGTGACAGATCCAGCAGAGCTTCTCCCTTTGTTGGTTCTCCCTTTGACCACCTATGTCAAAGACATGGTCTTGATGGACTCAAATCTGCATTGCTTGTGCACAAACCTGCTGCCCTTCCAGCAGTTGCTGGAGTGGCTGAGCTATTTGCCATCAAGAGGCTTTTTCCAGCTATCTAAAGACATTTTCAGCTACTTCCTATTCTGGGCAGGTGGTCTTTGTCAGATGTCCACCAGAGTGCCACCTGAGGTGGTCTGGCCTCTGATAGGAACTTTTGAGTCAACTCTGAGAACTGCGGTCTCCCAGAAGTAAGATGTAAGGATTAGGTGACACCCTGAGTTGACCTAAAACACCTTCTCCATGGGGTGGGGAGTGTGCAGGCTGTTCTGAGAGCAGTGTGCTTGATTGTTTGAGAGGGGGTTTTTGGAGAGCTCTGTCAGGAGTGTTTTTGGGTGGTGTCTAGCAACCACCTAGTGATGCTTTGTATGTTGGGTAGTGGGTGAGGATCCTTTCTCCATGTTTTTTTTTATGTTCATTACAGATTACTGTCAGAATGAATGAGTTTAATGTGTAGACAGATCTAGTTGTGTGTGTGGATATACATAGATATGTTTGGCTTTCCTTGGAAAGCCTTGAAGCTGTGAGTTTCTTGTTGGAGCTCTCAGGAAATGTGGTAAACATCAGCCTCAGGAGCAGCAGCTCTTGACTTCCAGAAACTATTGGGAGAGATTGTGTGCAAAGCTGTGCCTGGAGAGCTCAGTGCAACTTCATGTTGTTCAGCCCTTGTGCAAACTCCAGGGGCTTTAAGCACACCAAGTCATGATTCCAGACACCAGCAGCTTGACCAGTTCTGAAACATCTTGTCTGCTTTGCAAGGCCCTGGGCCAGGGCCCCAAAGCATCACTGTGAGAAGGAAGAGAATTGGCTGCTTCCTAGCAGAGCATTTTCATTGATCAAGCTCATGAAACTCTTGATTTGCTGCTGAAAATACAATAGATTGTCCAAATGAATGATGTGGGAATTTGACTTGAAGCATGGTTTATGTTGCTAAAATAGAAAGCTTCTCTTCAGAATATATTCTGCTAGATCTTCTGTTTCATTGGTTGAAGAGGACTAGATCAACCACAGACCCTAATGAACCCTGGATAGAAATAACCTGTTCCTCCCTCCCACTCCCTGCAGTGCAGTTGTGGTTTGGTGCTCCCTGCAGCAGAAATGCAGTGCCCAGCACTTGTCCCAGCATGGTTTGTGGATTGCCTGCTGTAAGGCAGGTGCTGGATATTGGGGTTCAGCTCTAATCAGGCACTGTGTGGAGGCACAGCTTGGCAGCCTCTTTTCCTAAATGAGCTCATCTTACCTCTTGCTATGGGATGAGCTATCCTTTGGTCAAACTTGTGTTGCTTTACTTTGAACTCTTCCTCAAGGGTGGTTTTGAATAACCTTTACAGCAAAACATGCAGATTTTGCTGCTGATTCAGAAGCTTTCCAGAATAGATGGAAGACTTGGAACCATGACCTTTGGTGTAACAGCTGGCTTCCTGTGGGAAAAAAGGTATATTGTTGTCTCATGTCCTGACTCCCTCCTGATTTCTCAAGAGATGGTCCAGTCTAATAAAGGAAGAGTGTGCCCAGGTGGACACAGAAGGCCAACAGCATCCTGGCTTGGATCAGCACTAGTGTGGCAGCAGCACTAGGGCAGTGATTGTCCTCCTGGACTGGGCACTGAGGATGCCACACCTCAAATCCTGGGCTCAGTTTTGGGTCCCTCACTCCAAGAAGAACATTGAGGTGCTGGAGTGTGTCCAGAGAAGAAAATTGAAGCTGGGGAAGGGTCTAGAGCACAAGTGTGGTGAGGAGCAGTTGAGGGCACTGGGGTTGGTTAGTGTGGAGAAGAGGAGGCTCAGGGGAGACCTTAGCTCTCTCTGCAACTCCCTGAAAGGAGGTTGGAGTGAGCTGGGGGTTGGTCTCTTCTCCCAGGTGACCAGTGATATGACAAGAGGAAATGACCTCAAGTTGTGGCAGGGGGGGGTAGGTTGGACATAAGGAACAAATTTTTCAGTGAAAAGGTTGCCAATCCCTGGCCCAGGCTGCCCAGAGCAGTGGTGGAGTCACCACCCCTGGAGGGATTTAAAAGACTTATGGATGTGATGCCTGGGGACATGGTCCACCTGTGTGAATGTCCTGAAGTTCAGCAAGGCCAAGTGCCAGGTCCAGCAGCTCAGCTGAGTCAGTCCCAAACACACAGATACAGGCTGGGCAATGAGTGGGTTGAGAGCAGCCCTGGGGAGGACTTGGTGGTGGCTGGTGAGAAGCTCAGCGTGAACCAGCAATATGTGCTTGCAGCCCAGAAAGCCAATTGTATCCTGGGCTGCATCACAGCCAGTGTGGCCAGCAGGCTGAGGGAGAGGATTGTCCCCCTGTACTCCTCCCTGGTTAGACCTCACCAGGACTCCTATGTCCAGCTCTGGGTCCCCCAGCACAAGAAAAACACATCCTGCTCAAGTGGGTGCAGGGGAGGCCACAAAGATAATCAGGAAGCTGCAGCTCCTCTGCTGTGAGGACATGCTGAGAGAGTTGGGATTGTTCAGGCTGAAGAAGAGAAGGTTCCAGGGAGACCTTGTAGCAGCTTTCCAGTGCATGAAGAAGGCCTGCAGGAAAGCTGGGGAGGGACTCTTCATCAAGGAGTGCAGTGATAGGATGAGGGGTAAAGGCTTGCAACTAAAGGAGGGTAGATCTGGGTGAGGTATAAGGAAGAAATTCTTCACTCTGAGGGTGATGAGACACTGGCACAGGTTGCCTAGAGAAGCTGTGGATGCCCCATCCCTAGAAGTATCCCTTCCAACCCAAANGTTGGTGCAGTTTGGGATTTCCTTACTATCAAAATGCACCAACTCTTGAAAGAGAGAACATCTTCAGAAGCAACCAGGCTGCCTGGCTCATCCTTGCATTGATGCTACAGTCACCCAGAGATGCCAAGGTTGATGCTTAGGTGCAGATCTCCTGGGGTCCTGTGCATGGTACAGCAGAGCTAAGACACAGCAGATGTGACCTCATGAGAACTTACTTGGATGCAGATGTAGGGGATTTAAGTGGTGGTGCTGCCTTTGCCCTACAACATACACGTGAGGCAGCAGATGGGAGAAAGTCCAAGGGGATGGATGGAAGAATTTAGGACAAATGTTGAAAAGGTCAGCACAAAGAGACATTAGAGTGTGTGCAGAGAAGGGTAGTGAGGCTAGTGAGGGGTCTGGAGCACACATCTTCTGAGGAGCAGTTGAGGGCACTGGGGTTGGTTAGTGTGGAGAAGAGGAGGCTCAGGGGAGACCTTAGCTCTCTCTCTGCAACTCCCTGAAAGGAGGTTGGAGTGAGCTGGGGGTTGGTCTCTTCTCCCAGGTGACCAGTGATATGACAAGAGGAAATGACCTCAAGTTGTGGCAGGGGAGGTTAGGTTGGACATAAGGAACAAATTTTTCAGTGAAAAGGTTGCCAATCCCTGGCCCAGGCTGCCCAGAGCAGTGGTGGAGTCACCACCCCTGGAGGGATTTAAAAGACTTATGGATGTGATGCCTGGGGAGATGGTCCACCTGTGTGAATGTCCTGAAGTTCAGCAAGGCCAAGTGCCAGGTCCAGCAGCTCAGCTGAGTCAGTCCCAAACACACAGATACAGGCTGGGCAATGAGTGGGTTGAGAGCAGCCCTGGGGAGGACTTGGTGGTGGCTGGTGAGAAGCTCAGCGTGAACCAGCAATATGTGCTTGCAGCCCAGAAAGCCAATTGTATCCTGGGCTGCATCACAGCCAGTGTGGCCAGCAGGCTGAGGGAGAGGATTGTCCCCCTGTACTCCTCCCTGGTTAGACCTCACCAGGACTCCTATGTCCAGCTCTGGGTCCCCCAGCACAAGAAAAACACATCCTGCTCAAGTGGGTGCAGGGGAGGCCACAAAGATAATCAGGAAGCTGCAGCTCCTCTGCTGTGAGGACATGCTGAGAGAGTTGGGATTGTTCAGGCTGAAGAAGAGAAGGTTCCAGGGAGACCTTGTAGCAGCTTTCCAGTGCATGAAGAAGGCCTGCAGGAAAGCTGGGGAGGGACTCTTCATCAAGGAGTGCAGTGATAGGATGAGGGGTAAAGGCTTGCAACTAAAGGAGGGTAGATCTGGGTGAGGTATAAGGAAGAAATTCTTCACTCTGAGGGTGATGAGACACTGGCACAGGTTGCCTAGAGAAGCTGTGGATGCCCCATCCCTAGAAGTATCCCTTCCAACCCAAACCAGTGTATGATTCTGTGGTTTAGTGGTGGACTTGGCAGTTTTAGGTTTGTGGTTGGACTTGATGATCTTGAGCATCTTTTCCAAACTAAATGATTGCATGAAATCACTCAGCCTTGCTTCTTATTGGCAAGGCACATCTGCTGTCACTGAGTTTCTCTAAGTCCTTTAAAGTTAATTTTTTTAGCTGTTTTTTGTTTGGTTGATTTGGTTTTTAATCTCCATGCCATTAATTCAGCATTCATCCTGTCAGGCCCTTGGATTGCCTGGATGCAGCTTGCCTGTCCCCCTGTGATCCCCTGACAAGGATTTTAGCAGGAGCTAATGACTGAAGAGCAGGGGCACTGAGGAGGGCTCAGCATCTGTAGGTCCCAAGGCTCCCTGAGTGCCTTGTGCCTCCTGCAGCAGCTCGTGTGCCATCCCCCAGCTGGTAAAGCCTTATGGCAGTGACAGACTGCTACAGCTTGTCTCACTTGTGTGTCTGCACAGCAGATAGCCCACATGGAGAGGTGTGAGCCCCAGGCTCTCTGATCTGGCACAGGAGCTCAGAGAAGGGGGAGGAGTAGCTGCACTGCATTGCAAATACAGAGCCCTTTGCACAGGTGAGGGTGTGCAATGGGAACAAATGCACATTTCACACTCAAACTGGTGAAAATGGAGTGAATTTTACCCTATGGTGTTCAAGATCTTTTGGAAAACACTTTGGAGTTTTATTGTAGTTAGTACAGTAACTTCCTTCTGTCTTGTGGACATCAGCTTTGTGACTTGCAGCAGTTGTAGCCAAAATCCCAAACCTCACCTTGTTCTAGTCTAGTCTGAGTCCTGGTAATGGAGATGGGAGCAGAACTCCTCCTCTAAAGGTTTATTACACATTTTCTCCTATTTGTCACCATATCACTGCAAAGAAAAAAAATTATCAGCTATTTTGATTTTTTTACTTCCAACTATTTTAGATTTTCTTGATTAACAACTGGATGCAAACTCCCTTTTGACCCTTTTGGCAGTGAAGGCTTTGCCATTTTGTGGGTGAGGAACAACATCTCTGAGCAGATTCTTCACACAGAAGCAAGCTGTAGTGATGGAGGAGTGCTGAACAGAGAGAGTGAAGGGAGCTAAACCAGCCCCTGTGCTCATTTAGTGCTCTGAGTGTTTGCTTCTCACATGGAGACATGATTATGAATTAAATTACAGCTTTACAGTGAGGAGATCTTTTATGTCCTAAAACCTACCTTCAAGTGGTCAGGCTCTGCCAGAGACTTCTGAGGCCTTTTCAGAGTGAGGAACCATAGCTGTTGACTTGAAATGCATCTGCTCCCATTGCAATTGTAGAAGGCTTAGAACAATAGAGTTGTTTTGATTAGAAGAAACCTCAAGATCATTAAGTCCAACTGTTAACCAGCACTGCCAGGTCACCACTAAACCATGTCTCACAGCACTATATCTCCATGTCTTTTAAATCCCTTCAGCAGTGGTGAAGTTGTTAATAGAATACACACAGAAAGTAAGTTTTGGAGAGGAGGAAAAACGGGACTGTCAAATGTTTGTTCTGAGTGGAAATCAAGTGAACGATGCAAAGCAGACACCTACAAGAATTACTGGCTCAAGACAGAAGCTGGGTTGCAGCCTGATGACAAGGCATTTCCAGTGCTTCCAACATCTGCAATACTGCAACTGAGATACTGTTCAGCTTATGTGTGAAATCCTGCTGTTCCAGCAGGGAAACAGAGGACATGTCTACGGATGTGACCCATTCCATAGTCCCTTGCAGAAATGATTTGCCAGTTGATGAGATCCAAGCCAGAGAGCTAGAGAGAGGTAACAGCTTTGCTGAAACCTGTCTCAGCTCTACAGATGGAACAAGTAAAAACTTTGCTATAGACTTTCTGTACATCCTAAAGAGTGCAGAATTTCAGGGCATTAGAGAATCAGGAGGGATGTCAGTCCCCAGCCAGGTCAAAAGGAAGCTGCAAAACCTTCAACCCTTTTTGATTCCATCCTACTAACTTCTGGAGCCTCCTCTTCTCCACACTAACCAACCCCAGTTCCCTCTGCTGCTCCTCACAACACTTGTGCTCTAGACCCTTCACCAACTACTCTACTCTGGACACACTCCAGCACCTCAATCTCCTTCCTGGAGTGAGGGACCCAAAACTGAACCTAGGATATGATGTGTGGCTTCACCAGTGCAGGAGGCCAATCCCTGCCCTAGTGCTGCTGCCACACTAGTGCTGATCCAAGCCAGGATGCTGTTGGCCTTCTGTGTCCACCTGGGCACACTGCTGCCTCAGCTTCAGCTGCTCTTGACCAGCTTCTTTTCCACCAGCAGCTTTCCAGCCACTCTGCCCCAAGCCTGGAGCATTCCTGGGGTTGTTTTGACCCAAGGGCTGGATCCAGCACTAAATGGCCTCAAGCCATTGATCCAGCCTGGCCAGATCCCTCCAGCAGATCACCACTCCTGCCCACCATGGTGTTGTCTGCAAACTTAGTGAGAAGTTTGAAGGCCACTATGTCTTTAATGGATTTCTGTGGTGTTTGAAATGCCACACATGTTCGTTATGGAACATAAGGAAGAGTGAGGCCATATCATCTTGGGTTGATTTCTGGTTATCACTGGTTTGTTTAATACTGTTGTTTAATATGTATTTGAAGTTTAGCCATAGAGTGAGGGGAGGCCCAGGTGAGATCACAAGTGACATGTGAGCTGAAGAAACTGCCCAAAATAGCAAGGGTCCTACAAGAACTCTGTTACTAGCTCAGCTGGCCTGAGGGTGGAGTGTGAGTGATGAAGGTGTTTATTCAAGTACATTAAGAGACCTGAACTAGATGACTAGGGAGGGTCCCTTTTTGTCTTTCCCTGCCTTTTATATGTATGAAATGAATGCCACATGCCAGTTGTGTTATGATGCTATTCCAGCATCCATAGATCAGGAAAGGATTTAATCTTTCATTTCCTGGACAGCAATGTGTGCATATGCCATGCAGCAGTTGGAATGTTATTGTCTTGCAGAAATGACTAAAGCTTGCTCCTTCTGGGAGAGGAATTTAGCCATATGTTGGTCATCTGCATGTTACCTGGGAAGTTTGCCAATGGAATGTACCCTTTGCCTCAAAGTCATCTGCAGACACTACAAATTGAAGAGGGACCCTTAGGGTGATTGATTGCTCTTTCAGGCAGCCTAGCTTGGAGCTGCTGCCCCAGATGGGGCCAGTCTTCTGCACGTGCCATGTCACATCTGCCAGCCCTGCAGGGGTGTTCCTGAGGGCTCTGGGCACTGATGCTGCTGAACTGGTCCTTTTGGGAAGGTCAGGTTCCAGACTGGGGGAGAAGAGGAGCCCTGGGGAAAAAGCTCTAGGAGTGCTGGTGGCTAGGAGGATGCCCATGAGGCAGCAATGTGCCCTTGTGGCCAAGAGGCCAATGGCATCCTAGGATGCATTAAGAGGAGTGTGGCCAGCAGAGCCAGAGAGGTTCTTCTCCCCTCTCCTGTGCCCTGG
>VWZO01004841.1:142579-159177 GCA_013396975.1 Bucco capensis
GTCTAGGTGATCCTGCTCTGGGAGGGGGGTTGGACTAGATGATTTTTCTAGGTCCCTTCCAACCCCTGACATACTGGGATACTGTGATACTGGGATATACATACATGTACATGCATTCCAAAAGAGCTGAAGAAGCCCTCCTCTGCATACACTAATGCCTTTGTCATGGAGTGATTTAAAACACTAANAGACTGTGAAATCTTCTCTCTCTTCTTAGCTCTTTCCAATAAAACTGTGCAAAAAGCAGAAAATACATGTGTTGACCAGAAAAACCCTAACCTAGTCTGACAGATTGATATTTGGGCATCTTGGCTCCCAGATCAGGGTCATTTGCTGAGTAAGGGGAAAGAATAGTCCACCAAATCCTCCCTAGGTGTAAAACTTCTCTCCCTGTTGTAATAGCTACTCAAGTACAGAGCTGCAGGCTTCTGCTGGCTTCAGGATCCTCAATAGACTGTTGGACCTGAAGAAATCAGGAACATTGGTAAAGCATGTTTGATAACAGGACATTATCAGGAGCTTTCTGGAGCAGATGTTGTTGATTTGGTTGTCTTTGTCACGTTCAAAAATGACTTTAAGCATGTTATGAGTACTGGGAGTCACTGGAGAAGACTGGCCAGAAGGGCAACAGCTCAGAGCTCAGCAGTAGACAAAACAAAATGCCAAGTGTTGATGCATTTGCTAAGGGAGTCAGCTTTTAATCAGTTTCTATTTCAGCCCTGATTCTGCAGCTCAGTCATGTCTCTCTGAGTTTGATAGGAGTGTGCTCCTAGAGTCACTTCTGGCCACAGAATGGTCTAAGTCAACTTAAGGTGCTTTGATAAACAAGGTTATGATGAAATGCTTTTTTGCATTGGCCTTGCATGTCATTGAAAGTCTACACCTGGCCATTGAGGGACCTCAGGACTCTAATATCTCATCAACAGTGTGTCCAACAATACTCTCAGAAGCTATAGCACAAAAGCATTTGTTTTCCTGCTGGGGTTTCACAGAGTTTTAGCAATTAGCTTAGAAAAGTAAGAGGTGTTTGGAGCTGATTGGGTATAGACATTAAGATGTTTATTGTACTATTTGTTTTATCTCTCAGGATAAATTTGGATTTTATGCTCTGAGTGTGAGAGGAAGGAGTGAAGTCGTGACTTTGGGTGGGAAAATACAGTATCTCTTTGAGATTCACACAAGAGAGGCAATATTTGGAAAAGCTCATGCTGATTTATTTGTNGGGTATAGACATTAAGATGTTTATTGTACTATTTGTTTTATCTCTCAGGATAAATTTGGATTTTATGCTCTGAGTGTGAGAGGAAGGAGTGAAGTCGTGACTTTGGGTGGGAAAATACAGTATCTCTTTGAGATTCACACAAGAGAGGCAATATTTGGAAAAGCTCATGCTGATTTATTTGTGCTTAATACTGCTAGGCTGTAATTAGGCAGAGCAAAATGACTCTGTCATGGAGCATTACTGAGCCTGGCTCTAAGCTTGGATTCCAGTAAGTTTTCAGTGGAGACACTTTGGTATGTGACAACTAACAATGAACCACTCCATCTTTGTCAGCTTTGTCATGTTTGATCTCCTGTGTGCCGGTGACACTTCAGGTGGGGCCCTCAGGGAGCTCTTACACTTCCAGACAACTCAGTATAAACATCTCTTCAGAGTAAATACAGGAAGCAAATCTTCAGTGTACATGTTTTACTGGTTTTAGTATCCCTATGCAACAGGAGCTTCCCCCAGAAAAGCAATCATGAAGGCTAATAATTTCAGAGTACTTGATATATATATATATATGCTCTTTGGTGTGATAGATGAATGGCAGTGTAAGCATAACCTTCTTCTAATCAACTGCAGTTACAAAAAAGGCTTATTAATCAGGTTTGAGAAGATGCACTACGTATAAATGCTAAATTAAATATGTATATGTGTGTTGAGAACCAAATCCCATCCTTCTCCTGTGAAAGGATCTTTCCTTTACCTTCACTACATCCATATGTACCATTTTTCCCTCTGCTGGTTCACTTGCAGGTCTACCATCTCACTCTTTACCATCTTCACTGATGATCTGGATGGTGGGGCAGAGTGTACCCTTTGTGGCTAGCACACCAGAGGGACATGCTGCCAGCCAGAGGGACCCTGACACTCTGGAGAAACACTGGGACAAACCTCAGGCAGTTCAACAAGGAGAAGTGCTAAAGTCCTGCACCTTGGGAGGAACAAGCCTAGGCATCAATGCATGCTGGAGCACACCTAGCTGGCAAGCAGCTCTGCAGGAAAGGACCTGGGGAACACCAAGCTGAATGTGAGCCAGCAAGGTGCCCTTGTGGCAAAGGCAAGCAGATGGTGTCCTGGGCTGCATTAGGAGGAATGTTGCCAGCAGAGGAAGGAGGTGAGTCTTCCCCTCTGCTCTGCACTGGTCACTACTGCACTACTTGGAGCAGTGTGTCCTGTTCAGGGCTCTCCAGTACAGGGGAGAGAGTCAAACATCAGGAAACACTGGCACAGATTAACTGGAGTCTCTATCCTTGGGGCCTTTGAGAAGCTGTCTCGACATGGCCCTGGGAAGCCAGCTCTAGGTGTCCCTACTTGAACAAGGGCTTGGAGCAGGTGGCTTCCAGATGTCCCTGCCAACCTCAACCAGCTGCTCTCTAGAGAACAGCTGTTGGTCTGGTTTCTGGCTCTCCTTCCTTCCTTCTCCTTCCNTTAAGATGTTTATTGTACTATTTGTTTTATCTCTCAGGATAAATTTGGATTTTATGCTCTGAGTGTGAGAGGAAGGAGTGAAGTCGTGACTTTGGGTGGGAAAATACAGTATCTCTTTGAGATTCACACAAGAGAGGCAATATTTGGAAAAGCTCATGCTGATTTATTTGTGCTTAATACTGCTAGGCTGTAATTAGGCAGAGCAAAATGACTCTGTCATGGAGCATTACTGAGCCTGGCTCTAAGCTTGGATTCCAGTAAGTTTTCAGTGGAGACACTTTGGTATGTGACAACTAACAATGAACCACTCCATCTTTGTCATCTTTGTCATGTTTGATCTCCTGTGTGCCGGTGACACTTCAGGTGGGGCCCTCAGGGAGCTCTTACACTTCCAGACAACTCAGTATAAACATCTCTTCAGAGTAAATACAGGAAGCAAATCTTCAGTGTACATGTTTTACTGGTTTTAGTATCCCTATGCAACAGGAGCTTCCCCCAGAAAAGCAATCATGAAGGCTAATAATTTCAGAGTACTTGATATATATATATATATGCTCTTTGGTGTGATAGATGAATGGCAGTGTAAGCATAACCTTCTTCTAATCAACTGCAGTTACAAAAAAGGCTTATTAATCAGGTTTGAGAAGATGCACTACGTATAAATGCTAAATTAAATATGTATATGTGTGTTGAGAACCAAATCCCATCCTTCTCCTGTGAAAGGATCTTTCCTTTACCTTCACTACATCCATATGTACCATTTTTCCCTCTGCTGGTTCACTTGCAGGTCTACCATCTCACTCTTTACCATCTTCACTGATGATCTGGATGGTGGGGCAGTGTACCCTTTGTGGCTAGCACACCAGAGGGACATGCTGCCAGCCAGAGGGACCCTGACACTCTGGAGAAACACTGGGACAAACCTCAGGCAGTTCAACAAGGAGAAGTGCTAAAGTCCTGCACCTTGGGAGGAACAAGCCTAGGCATCAATGCATGCTGGAGCACACCTAGCTGGCAAGCAGCTCTGCAGGAAAGGACCTGGGGAACACCAAGCTGAATGTGAGCCAGCAAGGTGCCCTTGTGGCAAAGGCAAGCAGATGGTGTCCTGGGCTGCATTAGGAGGAATGTTGCCAGCAGAGGAAGGAGGTGAGTCTTCCCCTCTGCTCTGCACTGGTCACTACTGCACTACTTGGAGCAGTGTGTCCTGTTCAGGGCTCTCCAGTACAGGGGAGAGAGTCAAACATCAGGAAACACTGGCACAGATTAACTGGAGTCTCTATCCTTGGGGCCTTTGAGAAGCTGTCTCGACATGGCCCTGGGAAGCCAGCTCTAGGTGTCCCTACTTGAACAAGGGCTTGGAGCAGGTGGCTTCCAGATGTCCCTGCCAACCTCAACCAGCTGCTCTCTAGAGAACAGCTGTTGGTCTGGTTTCTGGCTCTCCTTCCTTCCTTCTCCTTCCCCGCTTCCTGCTCCCCTCTGCCTTGGTAAAACACAGTTTTTCTGAGCAGCTGGACATTCTGGTTAGACAATGATCTTGTTTCCCACATAAGTTGTTGTCTGATTTCTTGATTTTTAGTATCAATCAGTTTCTTACAGTTATGGGAGTTTTGAAACAACTAACAGGAACCTGAAGCTTTACCTAGGAAAAGGGGAGGCCAAATTCTGCTTCCTAAGCTCACTGTGAAGTATCATTCTTGCTTCTCACCCTCTTTGTATCCTAACTGAATGGCTTACAGATTCCTGAGCTAGGGCATCTGATTAAAAGACAAACTTATGTACATTTACACAGTGACATCTTGGCACCATTTGGGCTATTTCTGAGATTAAGATCTGTCACCTATAGATATCTAAGATGAAGAAACATGTCTGTCAACATCTGACCTATGTTTTGAGCACTGGGCTTTGGGCTGGTGGCTAGAAGGAATGAAAGTTCCTACAACTTGAGCCCCTTTAGAGTGTCTGCTGTAAGATCTTTGCCTGCCTGGGACATGTTAGTAGCCCTCAGCTGTGCTTAGAAATAAATCAGCAAAGAGAATTCCTCTCAATGAAAGCTGCACAGAGGAGTAGTAAACTCAGGACTGGGATTAGGAATTAATGATTAGAAAAGATCCAACTGTGAAAGCTGAAGAGCAATGAAAGGGGCAGAGGTGCAGTCATCTAGCAGGCAGTGGGGTGAACACAGAAGAAGATGTGGGGTTAGCCCTGAGAGTGCAGATGGCTCCTGTGGTGTCTGGCAATAGCAGTGGGAAAGTCCCCCAGAAGAAAAAGGTGTAGAGGAGTGGGAGTGAACACCACTGTAGATACAGAATAGAGCAAGTAAAAAGCAAGAGCTAGAGTCTGAGAGATTGTCAGTGTTGGGGACAACTTCTGGCTTTGCTCCTGCCTTGCTCTCCTGTGACCTACCCCATCTCTCCTGGTACTTTAGCCAAGAGGGACTTTCTTCCTGTGCCATCCAAGATTAAGGCAGAGAGAAGATGTCTTCTAGACACTTGCTTACTCTGCCTTGAGTTTCATCCATACCTTCAGAGCTGTTTCTGAGCCTTTAAGGGTTGGTACAGCATTCAGTTTAGATTTTTCTTGTGGTCACTTGGTTGTATGCAGCACATGGAGATTGCCACCTAAATTTACCCTTGGGGTAGGTGCTGGGAGTTGCCTGTAGCAAGAATGAGCAAAGGAGGAGAGACTGAGTGCTTGCAATGGTTTTCTTCAAGATGTACATGTGGGACACACAATCAGTTGTTGCTGAGATTTCCTTTCTTCCTTAAAGTCCTGGATATCTGTTTCTGCTTTGGGGCTCCTAATGCACTGTGCCCTTGGCAGCAGGAGGAGGGCTGAGGGCTCTCTGCCTATAGATATGGCTGGGGAAAGAAATGCTGATGTTTAAGTCATGAGGCACAGACAGATTCAGGCTTCAAGTATCCATGTGTGTTATACACCTTGGAGATGGTAGTTACTGACAGAATGACTAAAAACTCTGGAGGTGGATGTACTGATGTTCATCTGGGGGTGATTAAAATATCACCTGATTGGGTTGGATCTGTCTTTCCAGGGAGAATAACCTAGAGAAATTCTCATCCTGGTTTTTGCTGAGCATGCCAAAAGGGAGCTTACCCTGAAGCTTTCCTTCTCAGCATGGGCTCCTGGCTCTGCTGGAGGCTGCTGCTGTCCTTGTGGCCAGCCCAGGTTTTGCTCATGCCCTGGGTGAACTCAGTGCTGTGTTAGCATGGTTGGTTGTGTGCCACTGGCGTGGGCTTTGCAGTGCTGCTTAGACAGTGCTGCAGTCCCTGCTGAATGGGACCCTTCAAGGAAAAACCCAACCCCCAGGCAAGCTACAAAACCCCAAACCAAGAATCCCCCCTGAATTCTTCTTGAAATATAGGTCAATTTTGCTCAAATACCTGTTTGATGTCAGTCTCCCTGTTTCTGATAGCATTAACCCCATGAAAAACCCCAAACCACTGGCCATTTCATTTGAAGAAAGGCAAATCCAAGCTCTCTTCAAAGCTCTCTATGAGCAACACATGGGGCAGTTGGAAAGGGATCCTTGAGAAGCTAATGGAAGGCAGAAAGCTTCCTGTGCTCCCCGTTTGGCTTAGCACTTGGGGTTTAACATCAGGCACTGGCAGATGGTCTGGAAGATCCGACACTTGCAGAGGGCACAGTAGTTACAGCAGGAATTCAGGTGGGGCCTGCAGGTCTTGAAGGTTGGCACACAGTCAGCAGCTGGGGTGGGCCTTGGCTTTGGAGGTTTCTTCAGCTGGGTATTTTTCTAGGAGAAAAAAGACATGAACATTCCTATCAATGTCAGATGAGGATGGGTCAGAGTAAAGCATGGGTGCAGAGGAAGTGAGCTGTGGGAGCTTCTGGCTTGAGGTGGTTGGTTAGTGTGGAGAAGAGGAGGCTCAGAGGAGACCTTATCTCTCTCTACAACTCCCTGACAGGAGGTTGGAGTGAGCTGGGGGTAGGTCTCTTCTCCAGGGTTAGCAGGGAGAGGACAAGAGGAAATGGCCTCAAGTTGCATCAGGGGAGGTTTAGATTAGATATAAGGAGAAATTTCTTCACTGGAATGGTTGTTAAGTCTTGTCCCAGGCTGCCCAGGGAGGTGCTGGAGTCACCATCCCTGGAGGGGTTTAAGAAACATTTAGCTGTGGTGCCATGGGTCAGTGGCATGGGGGTGATAACTATGGTTGGACTGGATGAGCTTAGAGGTCTCTTCCAAACTCAATGATTGTGTGATTCTGTGAGATGAGGAGGCAGTTACTAGCAGGGAGACCTGGGTTAGTAGTGATGTAGAGGGACTGGCTCATAGCAAATGCTGAACTAAGACCAACCTAGCACACAAAATGGTGATGCTCCCGAGCCCCATGTTTTGAGCTGTTAGAAACATGACTGGAGAGAATGTTGGAAAATGCTCTGTAGGGGAGAATGTGGAGCAGCAAAGAATCTCTAAAGATGATGTTGTTATCAGTATGAAATTGCTCCTGGGTCCTGGAAGAGTGAAAGCTCCCTGTCAGTCTGTGGGGCTGGTACCCACTTTGTTTCCTGAGCTGTGAGGCTGAGGGGGGTGGCAGATGGGTTGGCAATGCTCTACCTCACAGGGTTTGTTTGTCAAGGTGCTTCTAGAAGTCAGTAATCCTTTGTGTATCAGATGTGGGTATGTGGGAATCCTTAACTGCAGGCACAAGTAAGTGAGCTGAAAAAGATCACAGAATCCTAGAATCCTAGAATGGTTTGGGTTGGAAGGGACATCTGGAGCTCATCTAGTCCAACCCCCCTGCACTGGGCAGGGACATCCCCAACTAGAGCAGCTTGCCCAGAGCCCTGGCANTGTGGTTGGAAAAGACCTCAAAAATCAAGTCCAACTGTCAACCTATGACCCCCATGCCACTAAACCATGTCCCTAATTACCATGTTTGCATGCTTTATAAACCCCTCCAGGAATGGTGACTCCAGCACTGCCCTGGGCAGCATGGGCCAATGCCTAACCACTCTTGCAGGGAAGAAATTGTTCCTAAGATCCAACCTAAACCTCTCCTGGCACAACTTGAGGCCATTTCCTCTTGTCCTATCACTAATCACCTGGGTAAAGAGACTCAACCCCACCTGGCCCCAACCTCCTGTCAGGGAGTTGTAGAGAGAGCTAAGGTCTCCCCTGAGCCTCCTCTTCTCCACACTAACCAACCCCAGTGCCCTCAGCTGCTCCTCAGCACACTCGTGCTCTAGACCCTTCCCCAGGTTCTTTGCCCTTCCCTGGACACACTCAGGCACCTCAATGTCCTTCTTGATATCTTTCTTGTAATGAGGGGAAGAAATCAATCAGAAATCTATGAGAAAGGACAAGAAGGAGCTCTAAATATTTCTGGTTGCAGCAATGACTACTTTGGTTATTTGGCTGTGAGGACATATTAAAAACAAAGTAAAAAATGCTACTTTCTACTCTTGCAGGCAATCTTTGCCATACAGGAGTCCAGCCTGTGTGGTACTTCACATTCAATATATATAGGTGACATCACAATAAGGAACTCTGTCAATCTGAATCTCCTGATCTGATATAGAACTACTAGTTAACATTTCCAACCAAATACCAACTTCTTTGTATGCCTCTGGTTTATTTTATTTGGCATCTACAGGTGAAAATCAGCAGAGAGTGAATTTGGGCTCCTGAGCTCCAAAGGCTTGGCAGGTAAGCCACTGGGAATGATTCCTTTTGATGATGGATGCTGAATAGTTTTATAAATACTTAACTTAGCTCAAGCTTGAAGTACCTTTTGTGTAAAAAAAGAGTGTAAAAAAAACCCAAAGAGCATCATCAAACCCCCAAAGAGCCTCCACAGCCGAAGTATAACCTCTGAGGAATGTAAGACCATAGAGTTTTCTCTCCACCATTAGTGTTTTGCATCTGTAATTACAGTGTTTAAGGCTTTAAATTGTATGTAAATTATTTGAATTAGGGAATGGCTGTGAAATCCTTGCCAGGGAAGGCACTGAGGGGAAAGGAGAGAGGTACTAAAGCATTCTAATTCTACAGGGTTTTCTGGAGAGCCACCTACCTTGGAAGATTTCCTGTTCTCTGCCTCCTTCCTGCTGACTTTCTGGGATCTTCTAGTTAAATCTTTGAAGAGAATAGCACAGGATAGAATTAAATCCATTTTACAGCAGATGTTGTTTAATTGAGATGCTCAACACTGGTTTTGTGCTAGAGAAGACATTGCCACCTCATCACTGCATGCTTTGCATGAAGTATCAGAAGGATATAAAGTTACTGGAGAGTGTCCAGAGGAGGCCACAAAGGTGGTGAAGGGTCTAGGGGGGAAGCTGTATGAGGAACAGTTAAAGTCACTTGGTTTTTCAGCCTGGAGAAGAGGAGAGACCTCATCGTGGTCTATAATTTCCCCAGGAGAGGAAGCAGAGGGGCAGGAGCTGATCTCTTCTCTTTGGTGACCAGGGACAGGACCCAGGGGAATAGCATGAAGCTGTGCCAGGGGAGGTTTAGGTTGGATAGTAGGAAAAGGTTCTCCAGCCAGAGGAACAGGAACAGGCTCCCCAGGGAAGTAATCACGGCACCAAGCCTGACAGAATTCCAGAAGCATCTGAACAATGCTCTTAGACACATGGTGTGACTTCTGGAGTTGTCTTGTGCATAGACAGGACTTGGACTTAATAATCCTTGTGGGTCTCTTCCAACTCAGGACATCCTATGAACCTATGATTCTAATTTTCCAACCATTAAGGTTGGAAAAACCCTCCAAGATCATCAAGTCCAGTTGTTGACCCAACATCCCCATGCCACTAAACCATNCCAGAGGAACAGGAACAGGCTCCCCAGGGAAGTAATCACGGCACCAAGCCTGACAGAATTCCAGAAGCATCTGAACAATGCTCTTAGACACATGGTGTGACTTCTGGAGTTGTCTTGTGCATAGACAGGACTTGGACTTAATAATCCTTGTGGGTCTCTTCCAACTCAGGACATCCTATGAACCTATGATTCTAATTTTCCAACCATTAAGGTTGGAAAAACCCTCCAAGATCATCAAGTCCAGTTGTTGACCCAACATCCCCATGCCACTAAACCATGACTCTAAACAACACATCTATGTGTTTTGCTCCCCTGCAGGGATGGTGACTCCACCCCTGCCCTGGGCAGCCTGGGCCAATGCCTAACCACTCTTGCAGCATGGAAATTTTTCCTAATATCCAACCTGAACCTCCCGTGGCACAATCTGAGGCCATTTGCACTTGGCCTATCTCATCTCTTGGTCATTCAGCTCTCCTTGCTCACACCTAGTGTGTGTGACCTGAAGCCCTCGCTGGTGCTCATGCCGAGCAGAGGAGCACTCAGGGTTATGTTTGAGGAGTTTCTTTACACATTGTTGGGCCAGATGCAAACAGAGGAGTAGACTGAAAGGTGTCTGTGTAAAAGCTGGAGGTGCTTATGCATGTTAGTGAAGTAGGAAACTCCTTTAGAATTCCTTTTTTTGTTAGGAAGTGCTGTTTGGCAGCAGTTAACAAGTGTGTGCTGGCTTTCTCAAGCCAAACACTCATTGCTGCTTTGTCACAGACTCTTCATCCATATGATGGCACCTTTCATTCTTCAGTTCTTGCTTCCCTTTTCCCCTCCCATCTTGGTTTCCCAAGCATTCCTTCTGAAGGAGTTTCATTCCTGTGCCTGTAGCAGCAAGAGGTTTGTCAACAGGTTGCCCAGAGAGGTTGTGGCTGCTCCATCCCTGACAGTGTTCAAGGCCAGGCTGGATGCAGCCCTGGGTGACCTGGGCTAGTGATTGGCATCCCTGCTCAGTGTGGGGAGGTTGGAACTAGATGATCTTTAGGGTCCCTTCCAACCTGGCCAGTCTAGGATTCTATGATAATATTTGCAGAGTTGAACCTTGGCTCTGGTGAATTTAGGTGAGAGTGAGAAGATGTTGCTGGATGTAGCATTTTTTTCCTGTTTAGATCAAATCACTAGCATTTGTGGCCTTGCTCATATTATCCCTTGAGGGCTTAATAACATTTGTTGCAGCTGCTGGTGTTATGATTGTTATTATTGACATATCAGCTCTAAAGCTATTTATTGCTAGGTATAAACTCCATCACTAAGCCTTGTCTTGGGATCTAACCTAGCAAGACACTTGCCAGGTCAGGAATGAGTGAGGCTCTTTTGGATACCTTCATTCTGTGTGGGTGAGGTTTGTAGTTAGTACCACCACCTTTGGGAATTAATGATTGGGTAAAGAATTTCCACCCTGCTGATGATGGATAGATGCTCCTTGTCTTTGCTATCCATCTCTTTTTGGACAGTTAGGAATTGCCAGAGCTGGCAATTGCAGAATGAAGCAGACACATTTGGGGCTCTTTAGGGAGGTTTCATTTATTGTCACCATCCCTGGAGGGGTTTAAGAAACATCTAGATGTGCTACTCAGGGCCATGGTTTAGTGGCATGGGGGTGGTAGGTAGATGGTTGGACTTGATGAGCTTAGAGATCTCTTCCAACCTTAATGATTCTGTGGGGCAGAGAGGGAGGAGAGGGTTTTGTGAGGCATTGCAGGAGCATCCAAAGCCAAAGGACCAGACAATGTTAGGGGAATTTTGCTCTCTTGGGTGTCTGTTGGAAAGCAAAATGGGATGCCAGAGCCTATCTGCCATGCTTAAGGCATGGGCATGAGAAGATAGAGGAATCAGCTGAAGGGAAAGTATTTCATATCTCTGATTTTAATTGGAAGAAAAGGATTATTGGAAATATGAGACTGAAGGCATCTGGGATCACCAGGACTGTGGGATTTTCTGTCTTGGGAGGCTGCAGAACAACCCAAGCTTTCATAAACTTGCAGTTAAACAACCTTGAGTTAATTCAGGATTCAGAGGTTCAGATCTCATTGGCAATGCTTGTGTGGGGCAACTGCTTCTCCTTAAAGGCATGTCTTAAGCAAGAATCAGGAAAATACAGGAAGCAAGGTAAGAAACCATCTTGCTTTAAGCAGAATTCCTAAAAGCCTGTGGAAAGGAGCTAAGCAAGCTTGAGTTTTTGAATTGTTAACATTTTGACACAGTTATGATTGATCTCCTGCAGCTAATTATACCTGCAAGGTTCTTGAATGAAAAAAGTTGGCTTAAATTCCATTGAGGGAGTTAGGACAGACACTAAGGAAAAAATTGGTGAAGAGAAGAGTTAAGCATTGCACTAAGAAGGTTCTTCTCCTACAGGACTGATGGTCACCTGCCAGTAATAGTAGGGACATAGCTGGTCCTGCCTTGGCTGAAGAGATGACTTCTGTCTCTCCCCTGGGTGAAGTTCACTTGGCACAGAGGTAACCTGCAGTTCTAGTCATACCTCAGAGTTGATTTCTCTGACACAAGAGCAGTCCCCAAACAAAAAAATGTTATCTTTTTCTCTGCACTAGACTTGCAAAGGCAGATTGATGGAAAACCACTGCTCTTCAATATGAAATGTCCTACAGAATGATAAAACCCGAGGTATCATCTCTAAAACCAACATAGGCTGCCCGATTTTGAGTGTTATTATTACTTTTTGCTACTCTGCCCCATAGTTTCCCACATTGGCATGCTGAGATTCTGTGCCTGCAACTCTCACTGCACTTCTGCATCCTTGCAGTGGTGCACTGAGCTACCAAAAGCATCCCTATTAACAGACAATTGCATTTGCTGCACATCTTGTTCATTTGGCACCAAGCAGATTGTACTGACCTACTATGGAGATGGGTGGGAGATCAGAGAGGTTCATCTTGCTGCTTCTGGAGAGGTTGCATTCTGTCTTCTCTTTGATGACCATGTAAGAATCAGCAGCTCGCAGCAAACTGTAGCAGAGCAATAGGCTCAGGAAGAAGTTCTGACTCTCCATCCTGGGGAGGAAAAAGACCCATTGGCATGAAATCCCAAACTGGTCAAAACCTGCATGTAGAAGAGACACAAGGATATGAATCTCAGCAATGGTTTTCTGTCAGGCTGGGGAGCTTTAGCAGCATACCTTTGCCTCATGAAATAGCAATTGCAGTTGTCTGAGTGGAAGAAGTTTATCTTTTTCTTTTTTTCTTTTTCCCTGATTATTTTCTCAAAAGTTTTGTATTCCCAAGAGCTTTGAGTGTGAGTTCTCCCCACTGAGTTTTTAGTGTTCTGTGTTCAGTGATCCAAAGGCAGAAGAACTTCTGCTGTCACTTTTGAGTAGTTCATCAGATTTTTCCCAGAAAGTCCTGTTTACAAATTTGTGCTAGAAAACCTAGGGAAAAAATTGTTTAAAATAAGCACAAATTATGTTTTCTATTAGTTTTCTCTGTTTAGAAGTACCCAATGATGAAATACTTTTGTTTTATTCTACCCTGCTGTGTCTGCTCTGATCCCACAGTGAATCAGAGCCATAACTCAAGCAAGTTATAAAAGGCTTTGTGCTTTAAAGTATGTCTGGGTCTTAGGGTTTAGTATGTGCTTAGTAACTTCTAAGATGTAAGCAAGCCTATGGGATAGGAGCAGACTTATGGAGAAACCTGAGCTTTGCAGGATGTGGCCATAGCCCTTGGAAGCTGTGGGTGATGCAGTGCAGCTTGACAGGGCACACACCATCCTGGCCTGGCCACTATTGATATTTGAAGTTCATTTCTGCTTCCATCTGCATTAGTTTTATGCTGTGTCAGGGTTTTGGGAACCTTTCCCCAGAGGTATTGCCAGCCTCCAGATTTATGGGTGGCTTTTTGTCAGTGAAAAGCTACTAGTAGCAATAAAAAGAGGGAGTGAAACCAGATGTTTTGAGCAGTTGATCTGGTTGTAATGACTTAATTACTAGACACTTAAAAGATGAAGTGTTTCTACATTGGAACAGCTTCCATCTAATCCCTGCTGCTAATCTAAGTCTGAATTACATTTGCTTTTCTAGCCTCCACTGATCCACTCTTCCTTGTGGGGTGTTGCATCCTGTGAGTCCCAGAGCTTGGGCTCATTTCTAGACCAATGTATTCCACAAGCCATGCTCATGTCACATATCAGTGCTGGGCACATCAACACTGCTTTCATTGCTGCTTCTAGCTGTGCCCTGATGAGGAGCACCAGATGGATGTAGTAGGTTGATTTTCACAGGATCTAGGCATTTATGGAAGGAGGAGATTTGTTATGCTGAGGATGATGAGACCCTGGCTCAGGTTGCCCAGAGAGGTGGTAGATCCCTGGAACCATCCCAGGTCAGGATGCCTGGGGCTCTGAGTTGGACATGTCCCTGCTGAGTGCAGGAGAGTTGGACTAGATGACCTTGAAAGTCCCTTCCAACCCAAACAATTCCATGGTTCTATGATACAGAGCATGTCTCTGACAGGTGAAGGTAGACATTTGGGCTCTAATTCTTTCCATGCTGTGAGCTAGAGGGAAGAGGGCAAGCTGTGAGTTTGGGTTTGCACATAGTGGTATTCATGCTCTAGATCTGGCTTTTTTTTTCATCCACTCTTTAGCCTAGTTGCAGGATATGCTCTCTACCACACCTATGAACTCCAGACCTGTGTGTGCTGCCCATCTGTGTAGCTGGCACAGAACTGCCTGCTGGAGATCATGTACTGTTAAATGAATTTCTTCCATCCCAAAATGTTCTTTCCATTGTGCTTCCTTTGTCTTTATCTCAGCAGACATGCCAATGAATGCAAATTATACCTGCACACATGTCATAAAGCTGTGCAAGTCGTGACTCCTGAGCATGCTCTGCTCTTCAAATGCAAACCTGGCTGCATGTCTGGATTGGAATTCTTGTGCCCGTGGGGTTTTTGCCAAAAGCACTTGGATGCCAGGAAGTGTAGAGCCTTTGAGTGACTGTTTGAACCTGGAAAATATATAGATTGGTGAACAGGCATTTGATCTGAAAACTGAAGCAGGTGGCTGGGAACCTTACTCTCCTTGGAGCAGCATAGTCTGCTGGGGCTTTGCAGCAGAGTTCCTGAGGTGGGAAGTGGAATGAGATGCAAAGATGAGAAAGAAGGTGCTTGTATGAAGGTGCTTGGCTGAAGGACAGAGCCCAGAGAGTTGTGGTTGGTGGAGCAGAGTCTAACTGGAGACCTGTGACTAGTGGTGTGCCCCAGGGGTCAGTGCTGGGGCCAGGACTGTTCAATATATTCATCAATGNACAGTCCAGTCCTGCTATAACCACTGGAAGGGTCAAGCTGAAAGCTTTCAGTTCAAGAGAGATGAGGAACTACTGCAGAGAGTCCAGTGAAGGCTACAAAGATGCTGAGGGCACTAGAGCATCTGTGGCAGGAGGAAAGGCTGAGAGCCCTGGGGCTGCTGAGGCTGGAGCAGAGCAGAGCCAGAGGGGAGCTGCTCCATGCTGAGCAAGAGCTGAAGGGTGCAGGGAGCAAGAGGCTGGGGCCACACTCTGCTCAGGGCTGCCCAGGGCCAGGCCAAGGGGCAAAGGGCACACACTGGAACACAGGAGGTTCCACCTGAACTTAAGGAAAAGCTTCTTTCCCTTGAGGGTGCCAGAGCCCTGGCCCAGGCTGCCCAGAGAGGCTGTGAAGTCTCCTTCTCTTAAGAGATTCCAAACCCACCTGGAGGTGATCCTGGGAAAGCTGCTGTGGGTGACCCTGCTTTAGCAGGGAGGTTGGACTAAATGATCCTCAGAGGTCCCTTCCAAACCCCACCATGCTGGGATTCAGCATGTGCTTTTTCAAGGCTTTAAAGGCCATTGTCAAGATGTAAAAACCCATGAGTAAACACAAAGAAATAGCTGCTAACCATCCACAGACAGCAAATCATTTAACATAAAATCAACACAAGCAGAGCTCTCTCCACAGAATAACTGACATGTTTGGCATTCTCCTTAGCTGGGAAAGGAGGGGACTGCAAATGTTTGCACTTTGATCCTTTGCCATTTGAAAGGGACATGTGGAGGGCTACAGTTGTAGCTCCTGCTCAAACCAGTACCAAACTAGGTCAGGTTGACTTGGGGTCTCATTCAGTCAAGACCTGAGGATCTCCATGGGCAGACTTCTCTTGCCTCTCATGCATTTAGTTCTTTGCCCTTTCACATTCTCTCATTATTTCCCTGTCTTCTCCTCATCCTCTCCAGATGGATAATCCTGAGGAATGAAGCAGTGAAACTGGCAGAGGTGCAACAGTGCAGAGGCCAAGTTCAAACACTTAAACTGGAGACCAAAAACATGTTCTCAAGTTAATGGCTTCTGGATTTCCAACATGGGAGAGGAGGAACTGACTGCACTGCTGACAGCAGGAGCCAGGGTGACAATGTGATGCAGCTGTGAAAAGAGCAAATTCAGGTCTAGGGTGTATCAAGGGAAGTATTTGTGACAGAAATATGAAACCACTTAACATTGCATGCAGACACTGGTCTGCACTGAGAGCATTGTGTCCAAGTTTGGTCACCTACGTCGGGCAAAAAGGCATTGAAATGAAAATAGATGCCAGCAAAGAAGAATGAAACCATTACAAAATGTCATTGCTCAAGATAAATATGATCTAGCACTGTCTCTAAAGAATCATAGAATCATAGAATGGTTAGGGTTGGAAGGGACCTCTGGAGGTCATCTAGTCCAACCCCCCTGCACTGGGCAGGGACATCCCCAACTAGATCAGGTTGCCCAGAGCCCTGCCAAGCCTCGCCTTGAATGCCTCCAGGGATGGGAACTCAACCACCTCCCTGGGCAACCTGGGCCAGTGTTCCACCACCCTCATAGTGAGGAACTTCTTCCTAATGTCCAATTTAAATCTCCTCCTCTCCAATTTAAAACCATTGCCCCTTGTCCTTTCACTCCAGGCCTTTGCAAACAGGCCCTCTGCAGCCTTCTTATAAGTTCCCTTTAAGTACTGGAAAGTCACTAGTAGGTCCCCCCGAAGTCTTCTCTTCTCCAGGCTGAACAATCCCAGCTCCTTCAGCCTGTCCTCATAGCAGAGGTGTTCCAG
>VWZO01004841.1:159267-179069 GCA_013396975.1 Bucco capensis
AATCCATAGCTCTCTAACTTGGCCAACAGAATGTTGTGGGGACTGTGTCAAAGGCCTTGCACAAGTCCAGATAGATCACATCCACAGGTTGCCCCTTGTCCACTGAGGTACTGTCCTAGACACCTAACCTCTTTATACTCTATCTGACATGACTTAATGTGGAAAGTAGTGTAGGCCTCCACCTCCCTCAGATGTGAGAACATCGTATTGACACTTGTGATAAGTCTGAAAATGATCAGGCCAAAGGATCTTGCTCTATGCCTAGAAACAATGTTTTAGGAGTAAAATATTCTTGACTTTCTAAGGGTGCCTGGATTTGGTTAGGCACTGGCCCAGGCTGCCCAGGAGTCACCATCCCTGGAGGGGTTCAGATAACATGCAGCTGTGGCACCTGGTGACAAGGATTAGTGGGATGGGAGTGTTGGGTCCATGGTTGGACTCGATGGTCTTGGAGGTCTTCTCCAACCTTAATGATTCTAATACGTGGTTACTACACTGTTAATACACTGAGTAAACTGCAGAGTTAACATTTACCTTTCCTTCATATCTTTATTTCCTTCATACCTCCAGTACACTCTACTCTACAGGCCCTACCTGGAATGTTATCTGCCTGCCACAGATTAGCATTTGGCTTCCTCTGTTCAAAGAATTCTAATCTTATGATTTATTTTTACTAATATCAACCTCTGATAAGATTTTATCCTTTTAAAATTGCTTTAGAGTGGTGTTCTCCTGGGCCTCATGTTATTAGAAGCTCAGGGACAGGACTCTGATGGATTAGAAATAGACTCCCACCTTGGTACTGGGATCTAGGGCACTTTATAAAGCTTTCTTTAGGTGTTCTGGGCTGCCTCTCATTTTCTGCATGTTTAAGTCTTTCCCCTAGCTTGTTTGGGAGAAATGTAAGTCCCAATTCTCCCTTTGGAAGTGCCTCTAGGAGGAAAGGCATGTTCTCAGAGGATGGGAACCCAACAAAGTGTCTCTCTTGGAAACTAGGAAGGAGGAAGCTGTGAAACTATTGCTGGTCCATGTTCACTGCCAGGAGAAAAAACTATGCAAAATGTTATCCTCTTATTAACATACTGTTTTGATGAAGAGACATTGCCTTTTGGGCATGTCCTACATGACTAGACACAGGCTTTACAGAGAGACTTCTGTTTGTGCTCACTACAGAGCCTCTAGTGCCTTGGGTTTTGTTCTATTTGTACATCTAGGAACAATTTGGCTTTTATGGTAACATCAAGACATCTAAGAGGTGAAGGTTAGGGCTTTTTGTGTTGTTTGTATGTGTGTTTGTTTGTTTGTTTTAAATAGGATATGAGCTATGAGCTATTTAATCTGTGGCTGCTGGAGGCTGATAGTGAAGTAGCTTCAGAAATCCTTTGGGCAGCAATAACCCTGGTGATGATGGTAAAGTGATAAATAAGAACAGGGATTGATTTATAGCTGATGGGAAAACTACAAGGAAATCACTCTCTGGCTTTTCCTGCTGATTGACTGCTTGAAAGGCAGAGGATGGGGAGATTCCACAAGGAAGGCAGCAGAACTGGAGGAGGTGCTGAGAGCCATCTGATACCTATTTGCAGTGGATGGAAAGCAAAGTGAGTAACAGGAGATGCAGTGTTGGTAGAGATTCCAACTGTGTAGTACATGAGTAGGAGATGGGGCACAGCTGTGCCGGTCAGACCTGCTGATCAATGCAGGATGTTGTAGCTGAGGGGCTCTGGTGTACCTGCAGGGCTCTGCAGCCTCTGCTCTGCTGCTGCTGCTGCTCTGGCTGCCTGTGCCCCAGCCACCTTGGGCATGGTGCTGCGACAGCCTGCAAGCAGGCTGCTGGGCAAGAGCTGGGAAAAGTGCCTCCTCAGGGCCTTCCTGCTTCCCTTGGATGCTGGGGAGAAGGCAGGAATCCCTGCTTAGCTGATGGCAGAAGAAGGGCCTGCAAAAGGCAAACATGAAGGGGCTGTGGCTCAAAGGCTGGCTTTAAAAAAGAATGATTAATGTCTTTTATCTGTTTTCCATTTAGAGCAAAACTTCCAAGTAGCCTACTCTTCAGTTTGCCCTTCTCCTCAACATCCTAAACTAGAGGGTTCTGGCTCCTGTTAGTCTTTGGCTGACATTAAGCCTAATTCTGAAGGTACCACCTGCATGTTGGTGACACAGCCAAGGGAGTCCTGAAGGGAGGTGGGGAGACCTTTCAGGCATGGGGAAACAGAGGTCCCTTCCAACCCCTGACATACTGTGATACTGTGAACACCTCTGCTCTGAGGACAGGCTGAGGGAGCTGGCATTGTTCAGCCTGGAGAAGAGAAGGCTTCAGGGGACCTACTAGTGACCTTCCAGGACCTAAAGGGAACTTCCAAGCAGGCTGCAGAGGGCCTGTTTGCAAAGGCCTGCAGTGAAAGGACAAGGGGCAATGGTTTGAAATTGGAGAAGAGTAGATTTAAACTGGACATTAGAAAGAAGTTCCTCCCCACGAGGGTGGTGGAACACTGGCCCAGGTTGCCCAGGGAGGTGGTTGAGTTCCCATCCCTGGAGGCATTGCAGGTGAGGCTTGCCAGGGCTCTGGGCAAGCTGCTCTAGTTGGGGATGTCCCTGGCCACTGCAGGGGGGTTGGACTAGATGAGCTCCAGAGGTCCCTTCCAACCCAAACCATTCTTGGATTCTATGATTCTATGACATTCCTGTCACATCCAGACAAGATGATGTTATCCTGTTCTGTGGCATGGGTGAATAAGAACAGCTGGAGCCAGTAAAATGTGCAGCTATTTGGTGCTAATTAGTGGCACTTCCTTGCCCCTTTATGAATGAGGAAAGAGAAGAGAAGTGCAGTTGCCTTGTTCTTGTCTGTGGCTGGAAGAAGCTGGCATCAGTGTCTCAGATGTGGGGCACCACATGGCAGAGAGCTCTGGCCTAGCTCTACAGAATGCTCTGAGCTCTCTTCAGGGCCTGTAAGTGGGAGACAAGGATGAAGGCAAATGTCTGGAAGATATATGTTAAGTGATATACTACCTGTAGGGAAAAAACCTGCCACGTTCTAAGAATGAAAAAATGATGGGCAAACAACTAAAAAAAAATATGACTCTTGATCATTCAGGGTGGGAAATGCTGTTCTGGCAAGCAGTGCCTCAGAAGGGGTTGGGAATTGGGATGGAAATGAGCTGCCAGGGGAACACTGCTGCTAAGGTACTTCTTGAATGAGAAAATAGCACCGAGTTCAACAGGAGAGAGAGCTTGCTATGGCTATTTCTGGAAGACACTACAAGAACATCACTAATGGAGCAGAAAGGGTTTGGATAAACCATAGAAGTGATCAAAGGAATGGAAAAGTATCCCCCAAAAGAGCTCTCAGAACTCAATCTTTTCAACACTCAAGAGAAATCATGGAGTGACTCAGTTCCTGACCACACTGGGCAGGGATGGAGGGAGGATGGAGTCACAGAAGGGTTTGCAAGCATGATGACAAAGGGATAAGGTGAGGAAGGCACCAGAAGCAGAAGTCAGGTGTAAAAAATGTCTAAGATTTGCACTATTCTGGCTCACTAACAATTCTGCTTTAGAACATGTCTAAAGGCTAAGAGGATTTTTCTACTCTAAAAACTTAAAATATAGATATATCTTTTTTTTTTTTTTAACTAAGAAATACAAATTTTAAGCAAACCAGCTGGAAATCACCTGATGCTCTGTGTTACCTGCTGCCTAATGAGTAGCCTTTCAGCTTCATTTCCAATCTCACAAGTCTCTGAATGTGTGCCAGGAGTGAGTGTGTGTTCACTTCAGCCAGGGCATGCTGGGGACACACTGCTCACAGCTAATCCTGCAGAGAAGGATGCTGCTTTTACAGCTGTGGCACCACAGCTTGCCTGCCAACCTGACCTACCTCTCCACTTGGGCATTGCAGAAGCTACTTTTTCTTTTCCTTTTCCTCCTTTTCCCTTTCCCTTTCTTTCTCTTTTTCTTTTCCCCCTTTCCATTTTCTTTTCCTTTCCCTTTCTTCTTTCCCCTTTCCCCTTTCCTTCTTTTTTCTTCTTTTCCTTTTTATTTGTATATTCCTTTTCTTTTAAAAAAGCAATCCTGAGATCTCTGAAACCTCTTCAGCTCAAGGAAAATAAATGCTATTAATCTCCAGAGTGTCAGGCTTTGAGCCAGACCTCCTGAAGCAGCATATTCCAAAATCTTAGAAAGCATATACCAAACCAACAAGCTTTGAAATTCAGCATGAAAGTGATAAAAAGCTCAGGCTGAACCCCTAAGTATTATTTAGGATATATAAAATAGATGAATAAGATCTAGCTACATAAAAGTATGGAATTACTGCAGTGTACTCATAGCTGGAGAAGAGAAGGCTCTGAGGAGAACTTCTTGTGGCCTTCCAGGATCTGCAGGGGCTACAAGAGGGCTGGGGAAGGACTTGTTAGGATGTCAGGCAGTGCTAGGACTAGGGGAATGGACACAAGCTTGAGGAGGGCAGATTTAGATTGGACATTAGGCAGAAGTTGTTGGCCAGGAGGGTGCTGAGCCACTGTGCCAGGTTGCCCAGAGAGGTGGTGGCAGCCCCAGCCCTGGCAGTGTTGCAGGCCAGGCTGGCTGGGGCTGGGAGCAAGCTGCTCTAGTGCCAGGTGTCCCTGCCCAGGGCAGGCACAGGGGTTGGGGCTAGAGGAGCTGGAAGGTCCCTTCCAACCCTGACAATTCTGTGATTTTTTTCACACACTGTGTCCGCTGAAATGCAAAGTTCATTGCTTTCAGATGAGCTGCTCAAAATTGCTTCTCTTCCACCTTGTGTGAAAAATAAGGTAGGAAATCAATCAATCCTTGTGGCTTCTGCATGGCTTGGGCTCAGGAGGGTGTCTCTCTGGATTGTTCCTATCATGTTTTTAACTGCTTGCAGGAGTGAGCTAGATGTGCTCAGCACAGAAGTGAATTGAAGATAAATTTGCATGTTACCATCCATTAGTTCCCTGTGGGGCACTGGGGTGCACACTGTGGGGAGTCACCATTAGACTTTTTCTTTTAAGTGAATATGTATGTATATTGTATGGCTAGGCTTTGTGAATGAAGCTCCAGGGAGGGCTCCAGCCANTGCCTGTAAGTGAATACACTAGCATCAAAAAGAAGCAGGAGTGTCCTTAGCAGCTGCAGCCTTCCCAGAGGCTTCCCCCAAAAGCACAGCCCTGCTGCCATCAGCAGCTGGCTGCTGGACTTGCAGCTCCTCAGTGCAGGACTGCTTTGCATTCCTGCAGCAAACACCTGAGCCACAGGCACCTCTGCAAAACACATGGCAAACCCACCCCAAAGTGTACAGCAACAGGCTGAGCTGTGTCCACTCCGTGTAGAGACCTGGGGATGAGACACAGGATGAAAAACATACTCCTTATGTTGCTCAACAGTTAAAATTCCCACAGCAAATGGATTTGAAATGCCTAGTTAAACACTGCAGTTAATGTAATGTCTTCCTCAGTGTTTGTAGGTTAGAATGCATCTCAGATGTTTTATTTTCATGGCACAAGCACTTAAAGAGGCAGGGAGAAGCAAAGGAAATGTGTGCAGGGAGAGCTTGCTGGTCAGTGCTGCCTTCTGCCTCTTAGAGCTGAAATTCAATGTAGTTATTGCAAATGAAATAACGTTTCAATCACTTGAGTCAAAGGAGATTGAAGAGAAGCAGAGTGACTTGAAAAGAAAATTTCACAAGCAAACACTCTTCAAGGGGCCAGTGGGATTTTTCTGTTCAATTTGCTGCTTTTAAGAAATGCTGTTAAGAAGTTGCAAAACAAAAGTTATGTAGTATTTCTGCTATGCAAATATTTCAACCACATGAGCATGCACAACTAATTGACAAGTTGTTGACTGCTTAGTCAAGGGGTTTAGTAGGTCTTTAGCCTGCAAAATAATTTGTGCGTGTAGATTTCCTGATGAGCCTGCTCATGCATGACAGATTAAAGGGGATGCTGAAGACAGAATCCTACACTGAAGCTGGCAAAACTCTTCTGCAGTTTTCAATGAATGAAGTTTTTTTTCATATACAAGAAAAAAAAGCATTTTTCCCTAGTTACCCTCCCTCTCTTTGGTCATTTGTGTCTTTCTGCATTTGAGTTAGAATGATCTGAAAGCTTCCTGGGCCTGCTGCAAGGGAGAAAAAGGAGTTTTTCTGTACAGTGGGAGATGCCTAGGGAAGGGGAACTCCAGGATCTGGATAGACAAAACTGCTTTTACAAAAAAAACCAACCCAACAGAAAAGCCCCAGAACAATCAAACTCAAACAACAAACATTCCAAACCCCTCCCAACTCTCCTAAGCCTCCAAAGATCTACTTGAGAGAGACTGAGACTAACAGTGCCCAAAACTTAGACAGCACAGAGACTTCAAATGATCCACATTAAGTGCCCAGAACCCTACTAGGAGGTGGGGGTAGGCAGCCTCTGCAATCAAATCATGCTCCTAAAGGACCTTTCCTGCCTCAGCCTGAAGTGTTTCTGACATTAAGAAGATGTCCCATAAAATGACAAAATCCCCAGCAAAGCACCAAAGGCACTGCTGAACTCTTCTTTCATCGTCGGGCTGAATGCCGGCAGAAAAACAGAGCTGGGTGAGAGACACAAGGAGAAATAAAGGAGGAAAAAAAGCCCCAACACAAACTCATGGGGAACAGTCAGAAACAGAGCTGTTTAGGAAAATAACCCACGAAATAAAGTGAAGGATTTTATTGCTCATTTTCTGGTGAGTGCCCTCACTATAGACTTGATAGTGCTGGCAAAGTTTAGGTTGGGAGAAAAATGCTGATATTGCAAATGGTAATCAAAAAGTATCTTTATATATCCTAGCTTGCTAACTATGTAAAGCAACTGCTGCTTGCTATACTTGTACCAATTGATATAAAATTATGATCACTAATGGAAGCTTAAGCACTTGGGTGTCTGTAGTGGAGAATTACCCTTTCTGTGCCGTGCTACGGAGAGAACTTACAGGAGAAATGAAACATGAATTAGTCTGAAGTTTGAAGAGAAATATTACCACTCTCTGAACAAATAAAAATCTCAACCTTTAAAATCTTCCAGGAGTTATCAAAGCTTCAGGAAAATAATGTTTTTATTGCAATATTCTATTGCAATTTTATTTCCTTCACTTGGATGGGGAAAAAAGAAAATCATTTAGCTAACAAATTGAAGCGGTGTAAAAATACAGCTCAGGAAATGTACTTTGTTAGCATTAAAATCACATGATAAAAGAGTGGCTAGAGGTAATAGAACGTTTACAATCATCCCAGAAAGAAAATCTTAGATACAAGTAGATTAAACTCAAATGCAAAACGTGCCACAAGCTATTGAAGAGGCAAACACATCAAACAGCATTGAAACGACCCAAATCGTGGGCAACACTGAAAAAGAAGGATTGGAAGGCGAAGAGAAACCTGGGGAAATAAACACAAAAGAGCAAAAAAGGTTAAATTACACAAGTTAAGAGAGTCTTAAAACTTCTACTGCTGCCAGAGAAGTGAGAGAGATTTGCTAGGCTGATCGGAGCGTAAAGGAAGACAAATGTCTGCGGTGCCACGGAGCAGTAAACGAGCTTTTAAGTCCAAGCAAGAGAGTGCAAGAGAAATGCCCTGTAGAGGAGTGAAAGGGTTTGGTCCTACCGAAGCAGAAAGCTGTTGTCCTAGTCATCAGGCCCTAATGGAAATCAGTGCAGCTGGTCTCCCTTGTCCTGCTAATCTGCAGAGCACATAGGCAGAGCTTTTGGAGTGGTTGTCCTGCCCTTTGGCTGCTGAGCAGCCTGCTTTTAAACATCACCTCCTCCAGAAAGCCATGCACAAGTACTGATTACATTTCTGATGACAAAAGTGTGACGAGGATGGACAGTCCATTCTTCTTCAATGCAATTTCTGTTTTTTCTCAACGCCTCTTTTCTTCCCCCCCCCTTTTTGCTGTTGCTCTGAAGAAATCTGTTGATAATTGACCCTCAGCCCCTCCTTTTTCTCCCCCTTTGCAAACCCTAGGGACAGTCCTGATCCAGCAGTCTCTAGGCAGAGGCATTTTCAGCTGATGGAAGGTAGAAAAGGTGCATAGCAGGAGAGCAACAGAACAAACCTGCCAATAACAATAATAATAGTAATAATAATAAAAGCAATCAATCTGTTGTGCTCTTTAGTACTTGTGTAGGGCTGGTTCCTGCAAGTCTCCCTATCTGCCTCCTGGAAAGATCATTATAAATTCTGGTCATGTGTACCAGCAGCTCCTCAGCAGTTTCCTAAGCAGGAGAACAGCAGAGTTTTTCATTAACTCCACTCCCATGAGATAGTTTTGTGGAGCAACTTAAAATGAGACTAGAGAGGAGGAAAAGGCTTTTTTCCTGAGCTCGATAATTGCGTGTACAAAAACCAGATGAGTTCACCAGAATGTGGAGATGATTATTCAAGCCCTATCAACTGTCTCTGTGTAATTTCAAGGCTTTAATTTGACATTTCAATGGTATGGGAGTACCTTTGGGTGATGACAAAGCCATCTGTATTTCATGTGTACCACAAGAGGGGTTTTTTTTATGCCTACTAGGTTAAATCCTGTGCAAAGGGTTAGGCAGAAACAAGCAATCATTGAGCTGCTTGGTCACACCCAAGACAGCTTGTGCTTGCAGCTGAGGGCACAGAAAGCTTCAGGTTGGAATAACTGACAAAAGATCAGTGGCTTTTGGGAAGCTGAATGTTCAAATTGGATTTAACAATGTCAAGAATGTTTGCATGACAAAGATGATGTGGGGGGGGGGGAGGCCTTGGTATGAAATAAAACTGTAGCCCCTTCTTTTTCTCCATGTGATTAACAAAGCTCATTTAGAAACACTTTTCTGGTGTTCCTTTGGGATCTCATCAGAACTACTCCAGCAACGGAAAAAAGACTTCTTGGAGGAGGTGATTTTGTTGTTTGTTTGTTTTTTCTCAGCAGGCATCCCCAAATGTAGTCATTTAGGTGAGAAAAATCATTCTAAGGTCACATGAGCTGACTTCAGAGGACTGGGAAGATTGGCAAAAAACCTGTGGGGCCATGGCAATTGCTGCTTTGGAGCTGGAATCCCTCTTCACAACCCACACATTGGAAAAATTAGTAAACACCTGCAGTTTTTTAACCACTTCCCATTGAAGACTTGATTGTCAATTTGGTTTCTTGCTTTCTGAGTGGTATCAAGAACATGGTGTACTTTTTGCCATCTTTGAAAAGTCTTTGTTTCCATCTCTCTAGTCACAGGTTTGTCCTGAGAGAACAGAGACACTGCAGACCAGTTCCTTCCAGTCCATGATGGTGAGATTCTTGGGGTATCCTGTGTAGGACCAGGAGTTGGACTCAGTGATCCTTGTGGGTCCCTTCCAGCTCAGACTTTTCTGATTTCACCTCCTCACTGCCTGCAACCATTGATTTATTTGGCTTAAAATAGGATGCTTTTACAATTGTCCTGAGCACGTCCTAGGAACCTCCTGCTGCTCCCAATATTCTATGTTTTACAGCTTCAGCTCCCTGCCACAGGAAAACAGAAGAGTGGTCATGAAATTTGAGAAAGGATTGGACACAAACATGAATGATAAGGCTTCAAAGGGCCAAAAGGCAGATGGAGTATGCAGGTAACCTGTCAAAGTGAGTGATGTTACTCAAAGGCTTAAAAGTGATCCTGAGCTTGGTGTTTTCCTAGTTTGAGGTCAGGTTTTTGCAGAGCACAAGTCTAACATAGTTTTACTTGTCCTAATGCAACAGGGTTAGGTGGGCAGTTTATTTTGTTATCAAAGAATCATTAAGGTTCTTAAACCATGGCCCTAAGCACCACATCTAAATGCTTCTTAAACCCCTCCAGGGATGGTGACTCCAGCACCTCCCTGGGCAGCCTGGGACAAGACTTAACAACCCTTTCAGGAAAGAAATTTCTCCTTATATCCAATCTAAACCTCCCCTGCTGCAACTTGAGGCCATTTCCTCTCATTCTCTCCCTGTTAACCCTGGAGAAGAGACCTACCCCCAGCTCACTGCAACCTCCTTGCACGGAGTTGTAGAGAGAGCTAAGGTCTCCCCTGAGCCTCCTCTTCTCCACACTAACCAACCCCAGTGCCCTCAGCTGCTCCTCAGCACACTTGTGCTCCAGAGCCCTCCCTAGCCTCCTTGCCCTTCTCTGGACACACTCCAGTGCCTCTGGATCCTTCTTGGCCTGAGGGGCCCAAACCTGACCCCAGCACTCTCTGTGTGGCCTCCCCAGTGCTGAGGACAGGAGGATGATCTTCTCCAGCCATAATGATTCCATGAATTCTAGACATAAATGCACATGATTAGTGTTGGAGAATGAAATTTGTCTAACACCTAGCTTTTCACAGAAGACTTTCCTCCCCTGTAACATCACTATGCCAAGGGAAGAAACACAATGCTAAGGAGAATTACTAGTGCAGTAAGCTGGTAGCACTAAGGTAGATTTTCAGCATTTGAATGAAGCTCCACCAGGGTGAAAAAGGACTGTTAACATCATTTTGCTTCAAACAAAAACATTAGCAATCAAAGAAAACCTTCTGCATCTGAGATATCTCTTTTGGCAACAAAATTTGAAGAAACGTGGTTTTCCATTTTCTAACCTGATATGTCAGATGAAAAAGTGCCTTCAAAGAAATAGTAATTGAGAAGTTAATATTGACATCATTATGCAATGAGAGAGATAATTAAGCTGCACATTGGTACACTCTTCTAATGTTCCTTACTCAGCTATGTCGTCGTGGCTAGGCTTGGCGAACGAAGCTCCAGGGAGGGCTCCATCCATGCTCCTCCTCAGCGCCTTTTCCAAGCGCGCTGATAAAAAGAGGATAGCAGATAGCACCCTCGAGCCTGAGCTATGGATTTTTTTTAGGTGAGACACAGCATGTGCAGAGCTGGACCCACCCTTTAGTCCTAAGGTTCATCTGCCAGGGCCTAGCAAGCTTGGACACTGGCAGCCAAGTCCTTAGCACGGAGGTTTAACCTCTTAGCTGGAAGGCCTTACAGGGCTAAACGAGCTCCATCTGCCCGGGTTTGGAATCAGAGTTGTCCTTCTCCTAGGATGACTGCCAGAAGGCTAATGAGCTCATCCTACCCATGCAAGGATTCTAGGAACATGGGTATCACTCCCCACACTTTGCCGTGGACTATGAGTTTAATGCTCCCACTGCTGTGGGCACAGTTATGGCAGCAGGGGCCACAGGAGACCACAAGGGATTCTCAGACTGTGCCTGACTCAGCTATGTGCTTCTGTAGTGAAAAGACATGACCAGGACCTGAGATTTTAGGGTGAAAGCAGACAGTGGTGGCCAAGCCTCTGTGCTTTGCAAGCCTGCAGCACTGCAGGAGGACTCAGCCAGGTGGTACAGAGATGGTAAGTTCTTTTTTAAGCATAGGATTACCTGCCTTGTGCTATGGAAGATTAGGATCCCTAGGGCAGTCTCACATGCATAGCTCGTTTTGCTCGTAATCCTCTGAACATCTCACTGGAAGTCAGTTGCCCTATTTGGTTTGAAATGTATGTGGCTAACCTTACCTAGATTTTGTAGCATCCACTGAAGTAACAGTTTGAATGTTGCTCACCTGCTGGTACACACAAATACAGCCAAGACTGGAAGGTTCTCAGAAACTAGCATGTTTGAAGTTAACATAGGGGCAAAGTTATAGTGTAGAACATCTGGGGATGTCAGATTGGATGTCAGGAGGAATTTCTTTCCTTAAAGGGTTGTTAATTCTTGTCCCAGGCTGCCCAGGGAGGTGTTGGAGTCACCATCCCTGGAGGGGTTGAAGAAAAGCATAGCTGTGGTACTTAGGGCCATGGGTTAGTGGCATGGGAGTGCTAGGTGTGGTTGGACTTGAGGAGCTTAGAGATCTCTTCCAACCTTAGTGATTCTGTGATTTATGCTAAAGGAGATGCACAGTGCTTAGCCTCTGCTTTTCCAAAATGGATCCAGAGTGTTAGCTTGGATCCTGGAGCATTTAGGGGTTACCCATCAACGGGATTCCCACACCAAGGAAAGAAACACTGGGGAAAAAAAAAGTGTCTTCTGTGAGTTACCTGAACGTGCTGGAGCTGGAGAGCAATGTTTGAGGGACCTGATGGACATGAACACTGAGCAAAAATAACTGTGTGGTGCTCTGAGGAGCTTCACAGAGTAGCTCTGAGAAGCAACCTGGAGCAGCAGGAGGGAGTCTGAGTTGCATGGACATGAAGTGTCTCTGAGGCTTTTGAAAGGACAGATGCTATTCCCTTGTTGGTCCCTCCTTGTGTTGCTTCACTTTAGTCAAGTGGTGGATATGAAGTGGCACCCTCAGTGGTGGAACTGGCTGGACTGTAAAGAGCTGGAATGGTCTCAGCTGTTAAAATTGGCATTTATCACATCACAGACTCTAACAGCAAACAAATTCTTCAACTGAAAGGATTTCAGTGACAAAGATGTATGTGCTGATACCTGCAGGGGAATTAATAGCATCAGCCATTGCTCTTCTTTTGAGAATGCTGTTCTTACTCCATCTCAAAATTCAAGATGAAAATGCTCTGATTTTTCTTTGTTTGCATTTGAAATAAAAAAATAACTTTGTCAAAATTGCCCATAAAGAACCCCAGTTTTCAGAGCCTGCTATTAGCTGGATTAGGGCCAAATTCTCCTCTTAGCTTCTTCTCTTGCAGCCTTGAGGCACCAAATTGACATCTTATTGTATTTTAGACATTTATGGGATGTGATCAATTTTCTGACTTGAAGAAGGGAGAAATCTCAGGGATTTGTTGTGTGCTGCTTTGAACTGGAGCTGAGCTGGCACTCTGGGGCTGCTCTGGGCTGTCAGACGTGATGCAGGAAGCCTGGTTTGCATTCCCAGTACCAGCTATTGTAGCCTGCTGAAAAGGCCAGGGAGGGAATGTGCTTATTGCTGTGTCTCTCTCTTCTCTGATCTCAGTGATTCATTTCCCCCCTCTTTGGGTCATTAGATTTTCTACTGTTCTAAGTTAACAAAAAATCAAACAAGCTCATTTCGCCTCTCCTTTTTTTCTCCTTATTTTTCTTCTTCTGTCCACAGTTGGCACAGCTTGTTGGTTTTTTTTTTCTTCTTCTGTATTATCTCATGGATATACTCTTCTATGACATTTATTTTCCCATACTTCTTTTTCTGTGCATTTCTCTTTGGTATGTTTCAGGCTCTTTTTTTTCTGTCTTTCCTTTATCCACCTTAGGTTTTTTCCATTATCTATACTTTTTGCTCTCTGTCAGCTCTCCCTATTTTGTCATCCTGTCCATCAACTGCTAATTTTATCTGGCTCCCTGTCAAGGGGCAGGGCTGGGCTGGCCCCCTGTCAAGGGGCAGATGCTCTCTATTAAACCTTCTCTCCTCCCAAGGGGGAAGGGAAAGGGAAGAAAGGAGAGAGACTTATGGGTTGGGGAATAAAAATACCCCAATGCTAAACCAGCTTTAATGAAACAGTTATAATAAAAAGGAAAAGACAAAACTGTTATTAAGAAAATGACAAGCTATATACAAATACATACAAAACCAATCTGGAACTCTCCCAGTGATGATCATGCCAGCACTGAGGCAGTCCCAGAATGAACTCAACAGGATATGGGAACTGGATAGGAGCACACAGACTGGGACAGAAGAATAGATAAATCCTCCTTGGACACTGGCCATTGAAGAAGAGTCTTAACCTCTGTGATCCCTCAGCTCTATACTATGACATATATGGAATGGGATCCCTTGTTGGTCAGGTTTGAGTCTCCTGTCCTGTCTCCTCCTCCCCAAGACCCTTTCACTTACAGCACCCCAACACGATCCACAACATTTAGCAGTGATGCTGCTTTCTATAGCTCTTTCTGCAGCCCAAGCCTTGCTGCTAACTCTCCCCTGCAGTGTTGTCCCTGCTGGCAGCAGACACTGCCTGTGAGAACATGCAGAAAGTGCAGCACTGAGACAGACTGAGGTGGAAAGGGAAAGCACTGAACAGAGAATTGGTTCTGGTTTAGCTCAGAGCAGGACACTCCTCACCATACAATTCAATCACTGGTTTTCATCTCCAACACCCTGACTCTTCCATGCCTACCTCCTACCTGTACCTGGTACCCTCCTCTTGCACATCTTTCTGCAGTTCCTAGTTGCATTAGGATTGAGATGAGACCAGAAAAGGAGTTTTGTGCTATTTTTTGTCCTGTTCCTGGATCTAGACATGGTCTGTTTGCCATTCAGAGGAAGATCAGTGTGCACCCATCATCTGCCAAGTCCATTGAATAGTTTGTGGATATTTACATCTCATATTTTTAACTGCCTCCTATCACCACTAATGGGATTTGATGTCTTTGATGGGTATAGGAGACCAGACAGCTCTCAGCAACATCTCTTTGGTTTTGAAGTTGAATTTGTGTGACAGAAAGCAGCCTGATCCCTCCGGCCTGATCCACCCTTGTTACACCACATTAATATAGTGGAAGAAAATAACATTTCCATTTAGTTATTTTTTCTTAGATGGAAACATTTCTATCAGGAAACCATTGCTAGTCTGAAAACCTCTGCAGCTTGGCTTAATTAGAAAAACAACAGAGTAGGAAGCTCTACAGAGGCATCTGGCCAGGCCAGATCAATGAGCCGAGGTCAGTGGGATGAGGTTCAACAAGGCCACTTTGGCAACAACAGTCCCATGTTTTGGGCTCCTCACTCCAAGGACACTGAGGTGCTGGAGTGTGTCCAGAGAAGGGCAATGATGCTGGTGCAAGGTCTAGAGAACAAGTCTTATGAGGAGCAGCTGAGGGCACTGGGGTTGGTTAGTGTGGAGAAGAGGAGGCTCAGGAGAGACCTTCTCACTCTATACAACACCCTGAGAGGAGGTTGGAGTGAGATGGGGGTTGGTCTCTTCTCCCAGGTGACTAATGATAAGACAAGAGGAAATGTCCTTGAGTTGTGGCAGGGGGGATTTAGATATTAGGAAGGATTTCTTCCCCCAGAGGGTTCTCAGGCATTGGCCCAGGCTGCCCAGGGCAGTGGTGGAACCAACATCCCTGAAAGCCTGTAGCTGTGGTGCTTGGGGCCATGGTTTAGTGATGAGCATGGCAGTGCTGGGTGGATGGTTGGACTGGATGATCTCAGAGGTCTTTTCCAACCTTAATGATTTAATGATTTTCTCTAGGTAGAGTTTTGCAGCAAAAACTTCACCAGAGTGTTCTCCCCTGAAGTGCTGAGTCTGTTACACGGCTGTACGTCGTCGTGGCTAGGCTTGGCGAATGAAGCTCCAGGGAGGGCTCCATCCACGCTCCTCCTCAGCACCTTTTCCAAGCGCGCTGATAAAAAGAGGATAGCAGATAGCACCCTCGAGCCTGCACTAGGGATTTTTTTTAGGTGAGACACAGCATGTGCAGAGCTGAACCCACCCTTTAGTCCTAAGGTTCATCTGCCAGGGCCTAGCAAGCTTGGACGCTGGCAGCCAAGTCCTTAGGACGGAGGTTTAACCTCTTAGCTGGAAGGCCTTCCAGGGCTAAACAAGCTCCATCTGCCCAGGTTTGGAATCAGAGTTGTCCTTCTCCTAGGATGACTGCCAGAAGGCTAATGAGCTCATCCTACCCATGCAAGGATTCTAGGAACATGGGTATCACTCCCCACCCTTTCCCGTGGGCAATGAGTTTAATGCTCCCTCTGCTGTGGGCACAGTTATGGCACCAGGGGCCACAGGAGACCACAAGGCATTTTCAGACTGTGCCTGAACTCCTGTACAATGCTGTGTGCATTTTATACTGCACTGGCATCCACCTGTGCAGTGGCTGCTAAACTAAAGTCATTTTGGTCCTCTTTTCCTGCTCAGAGAATGCACATGATTTACTACTCTTTCCATTATAGCTGTTATGCTGAGTAGTATTATCCTTGGTTTAAACTGCTAGCTAAACACCAAAAAGGTAAAATAAAGTAGCATAAAAGGCTAAAAAGTGTATGACTTGATTCCAGTGCTAAAAAGCAATCTCTTTTCCTGGTTAAAGCCTGTTCAGCTCAGTGGTACCTGTGCTTCTGAGGGAGAATAGGGAAGCCCAAGAGATCTTGATTTCCCCTAGAAAGCAGTTGCCTATGAATGGATAGAGCCAGCATAGGTGAAGGAAGTGCTGCTCTAAATGGGACTTAGCGCAAGTTTGCTCATGCCTGCTTAAATAAGGAGGTCATCTCACCAACAGGGAGGAGCTCACAGGGAATTTGGAGCCTTGGCTGCAGTGCCCATGAAGTGGTGGAGTTCAGGATCCCTAAGGCAAGCTCACTGCCCTGGGCTTCAGGGGAGCAGATTTTGCCTTCTTAGGGATCTGCTTGGTAAAGTACCATAGGATAAAGCCCTGGAGGGAAGAGGCACCCAAAAAAGCTGGTTAATGGTCAAGAATCACCTCCTCCATACTCAGGAGTGATGCATGCTGACAAAGAGGAAGTCAGGAAAAGCACCAGGAGGCCTGCATGGAACAAGGAGCTCCTGGACAAACTCAGACACAACAGGGAAGCCTACAGAGGGTGGAAGCAAGGACAGGTAAGCTGGAAGGATGTCCTAGTTTGAGTCCAAACTAGGTACTGCATGCCATCTAGGTCATATTCAGTCTCTGAAACTCCCACACCAAGCTTGGCCCTTGGGGTCTCTTCCATAAAGCCTCAGACCCAATGCAGGCAGGAGCATGATTAGGCTATCGAGCACCTAATTAACAGCCAATACAAAAAGGGAAGGTTCAGGTCTCCACTCTCCTTGAAGGCTGAGCACCAGAGCCAGCACGGGTGGTGGACTGGGAACTCTCCTGGTGAGGATCAGCAGCCCAGCTCTGCTGCTGCAGGACTCTGTCTGTTCCTGATCCTGATCCAAGAATTCCTGAATCCAGCCCCAGGCTCCAGCCCCTGAGTCTGATTCCCATCTGCTGCTGAGTCCTTCTGCCACAGCATCAGTGGTGATGGGGAGGGAGTTGCCATCAAGGTGAGTTAGGGTGTGCTATTGGTTTTGTGTGTAATACATACTTCATTTTGTTGTTACCATTTTCATTTAAGTAGTTTAAGTTTCATTTCCAATCCCCAAGTCTCTCTCTCTCTTTGTTAATATCCTCTTTTCCTCCCTGGAGTGGGGGAAGAAGGGAGAATAGAGCCTATCTGTCACTGGGTTAGTGGTTGGTCCAGCCCTAACCCTTGACAGAGGAATACAGAGGAACTGTGTGAGCAGCCAGGGATCTGGTTAGGAAAGCCAAAGCCCTGGTAGAATTCCATCTGCCCAGTGACATCAAGGGCAACAAGGAAAGCATCTATAGGTATGTTGGTCATAAAAGGAAGATAAGGGGAAATACGGATCCTTTCTGGAAGGAAATGGGAGACCTGGCTACACAGGATACAGAGAATACCGAGATGTCTAACAACTTTTTTTGCCTCAGTCTTTACTGGCAAGTGCTCAAACTACACTGCCCAAGCCATCGAAGGCAAAGGCAGGGACTGGGAAAATGAAGAACCTTCCACTGGAGGAGAAGATAAGGTTTGAGGCCATCTGAGGAATCTGAAGGTGTGCAAGTCCATCAGACCTGATAAGACGCATTCACAAGTCCTGAAGGAGCTGGTGGATGAAGTGGCTAAGCCACTCTCCATCATATTTGGGAAGTCATGGCAGGCTGGCGAGGTTCCCACTGACTGGAAAAGGGGAAACATAACCTCCAGTTCTAACAAGGAAAAAAAGAGTATCTGGGGAACTACAGGCCAGTCAGTATCACCTCTGTGTGTGGCATCTGCTAGGGCACATGGAAGACAAGGTGCTTGGTGACAACCAGCATGGCTTCTCTAAGGGCAAGTTGTGGCTGATGGATTTGGTTGCCTTCTCCGGTGGGGTTACAGTGGTGGTGGATAAGGGAAGAGCAACCAACACCATCTACCTGGATTTATGCCAAGCCTTTGACAATGTCCTGCATGACATCCTTGTCTCTAAATTGGTGAGACAAGGATTTGATGGATGAACCACTTGGAGGATAAGGAGTTGGCTGGATGGTTGCACTCCAAGGGTTGCAGTCAATGGCTCGATGGCCAAGTAGAGACCAGTGCTGAGTGGTGTCCCTCAGAGCCTGCTGCTGGGACCAGTGCTTTTCAACACCTTTGTTGGCAACATAGACAATGGGATTGAGTGCAGTCTCAGCAAGTTTCCCAGTGACACCAAGCTGTGTGGGGTGGTCAACATGCTGGAGGGAAGGAATCCATCCAGAGGGACCTGGACAGGCCTGAACCATGGGCTCATGTGACCCTCATGAGGTTCAACAAGGCCAAGTGCAAGGTCCTGCATCTTGGTCAAGTAAATTCCAAACACAAGTACAGGCTTGGCAATGAGTGGATTAAGAGCAGCCCTGAGAAGGACTTGGGGCTACTGGGGAGTGAAAAGCTGGACATGAGCTGGCAATGGGGCCTGCATCCCCAGCACAGTGGCAAGCAAGTCAAGGGAGAGGATTTTGTCCCTTCACTGTGCACTGGTGAGACCTCACCTGGAGTGCTGTGTTCAGCATTGAGGCTCCCAGTGTAAGAATGGACATGGACCTTTGGAGTGTGTCCAGAGGAGGCCACAAGAATGGTCTGAGGGCTGGAACCTCTCTGCTGTGAGGACAGGCTGAGAGAGTTGGGGTTGTTCAGCCTGGGGAAGAGAATGCTCCAGGGAGACCTTAGAGCAGCCTTCTAGTAGTTAAAGGGCCTACAGGAAAGATTTGGAGGGAGTCTTGGTCAGAGAGTGTAGTGATAGGATGAGGGGTAATGGTTTCAAACTGAAAGAGGGGAGATCTGGATTAGGTATCAAGAAGAAATTCTTTATGGTGAGGTTGGTGAGACATTGACACAGTAGTCATGACTCTGGACCAAGTTTTGAAAGAATTTATGAGGACTTATTAAAGCTCAGAGTGCTTGGAAAGGGCAATGGAAGGAAAACTCCATCACCCTTTTAGCCTGACTGTCCATAGCAGCATCTGGCCTTGATGGCCTCTTAGACCTGGGATGAACAGAGTGTGGTGTGTGAAACCTTGCTGTGGGAAGTGCACAATCTGCCCTGGATGCAGGCATGCACTTCACTGATAAGAGAGAGGCAGCAGTGCACTGCACTGGTGTGACCATGGGCAATGCTGCACACCACTGCACTTGAACAAGAACCCATGCCAAGGTACACTCCTGACTCATGAGGTTCAGAAGAGACCTGCTTGCTCTCTAGAGTCCTTCTCAGAGAGGAGTCTAGGTGTGGCTGGATCTACTCCTAGTCTCAGACTTGGTCCATGGTGTATGTCTAAAGGGTGATGTACACACAAGCAATCCTTCAGACCACTTGGCTGAGCTTTCAAAGCTTGGCATCCTTTTAATTTCTGGTCCTGGTGGCTCTACTGGAAGAGGTGAAGAGAGTGAGAGAAAAGGTACAAACCAAACCAAACACCACTGGGAGAATTTTCTGGCTGCAGCATGTAGTGCAAAATCTAAGGATACTTCTGATTTCTTGTCTGAAATCCTAGAATCCTAGAATGGTTTGGGTTGGAAGGGAGCTCTGGAGCTCATCTAGTCCAACCCCCCTGCAGTGGCCAGGGACATCCCCAACTAGAGCAGCTTGCCCAGAGCCCTGGCAAGCCTCACCTGGAATGCCTCCAGGGATGGCAACTCGACCACCTCCCTGGGCAACCTGGGCCAGTGTTCCACCACCCTCGTGGGGAGGAACTTCTTTCTAATGTCCGGTTTAAATCTACTCCTCTCCAATTTAAAGCCATTGCCCCTTGTCCTTTCACTGCAGACCTTTGCAAACAGGCGCTCTAAATGGAGTGAAGAAACAATCCCCCATCTGAGAGCTGCACC
>VWZO01004841.1:189006-204233 GCA_013396975.1 Bucco capensis
TGACATACTGGGATACTGTGGACACACTCCAGCACCTCAGTGTTCTTCTGGGAGTGAGAAGCCCCAAACTGAGCCCAGGATTGGAGCTGTGGCCTCCCCAGTGCCCAGTGCAGGAGGCCAATCCCTGCCCTAGTGCTGCTGCCACACTAGTGCTGATCCAAGCCAGGATGCTGTTGGCCTTCTTGGTCTCCTGGGCACTCTGCTGGCTCAGCATCAGCCCCTGCTGACCAGCACCCTCAGGTCCTTTTCTCCCAGCAGTTTTCCAGCCTCTCTGCCCCAAGCCTGGAGCATTCCTGGCATTGGTGTGACTCAAGTGCAGGACCCAGCACTTGGCCTTGTTAAACCTCATCCTAAGGATCCAAAACAGCTGTTTCTGCCTGGGATTGGAGAAGGAACCTTTCATGTGTGAGGCAAAGGTGAAAACTGCTACACTACAGAAACCCTCAGGCATTTGTTAGCCACAACTAAGTATTTATCCTCTTTTTTTCCCCATCAAGTGAAAAAAATCCCTTTTTTTTTTCCCTGTGGAACTCAGCAATGTCCTGTGCCAAGGAGATCAACAACTCACTGATGTATTTTGAGTGTCTTTTACTTAATCAGTTGTCTGAAAATGGAGTTGAATTCTTGAATTCAGTGAATATTGACCAATCATTTCCTCTGTATTGTCAGCTCTTTTACAGCTCCCTCAGTCATCTCTTCTGAGCAGCAGTGTTACATTGGTTGATTTGGCTGGGAAGTGGTTCCTCAGCTCTGGTTGCCCTTTTTGCCTCTCTCTGGACTCTTTTTTTGGCATTCACAGCTGCATGTAGAGTTCCAAATATAGATGCACCCCTGGTTTATTCAGTCCCACCTGTTATCCATGTGTTTTATCATGTCCCACCCCCAATTTCTTTCCTAATGTGCTAACTTCATTTATTCCATGCTAAAAGCTAATCTGGGAAAAAAAATCACTCCCATAACTACTCTGGAAATTGCTGATGGAGTCAGCAAGGATACAGGCTTTACCTTCCACATCAGTTTCTTTGCTTTCTCAATATTTTATTGACCAAGCTTTGTTGCAAGACCTCCTGAAGCTTTGTGCATGGTTATTCTGAATAACTGTGCCAACAAACTTTGTCTTAAGCAATTTGGATCCAGAAGGACCAGATACCAACTGGTCTACCAACAGGACCAGTTGCCAGCTTGGCAGCTAAGAGCATCCTGTAAGTTCCTTTGGGCTTCTCTTTTTGTTCTCTGAAAAGCAACCATGCTTTCCTACCCTTGAAGCAACTGCTGGTACAAAACAAGAGTCCAGGCTTGCCCTTAACTCTTGTCCTGTGGCAGCTTAGTTTATTGAAATGTCTTTCTAAAGCCACTATTGACAGATGCCTTGAAAACTCAATCAGTCTGTGGTAGGTCAGCAGCAGATCTTTATCCTTGCCTGTTAATGCCTTCATGCAAGACTTCTCTCTGCAAAATACCTAAATATCCCTTGGAGACTATTAGAACTCAGTTGTTTTGGACAGTACTGTGGTGGGGCTTCCTTTGTCCCCAAGGCAAGGCACACCTCTAGCTTGCTGTGACAACCTGGCTCTTAGAACCAACACTGACCAGCTCAGAGCTCCAGCTTCTCTACTCTTTTGCTGCCTATTTGAGTCAAGAAGCAGCTGTTTGTGATATCTAAAGGTGATGTCTCTGCATAGCTGACACACTGTGGTGTGTCCCCACTGTACAGGACAGGTGACACCTCCTCTTATAGGAAGAGGGAAGACAGGAATCTGGGCTCCCATCCTTAGGACATCAGTCACTGTGGCTTTCTTCTGATGGAAAGGTTTATTTTGAGACATGCTCAGAAGTGGTTTGTCACAAGCTGGTTTGTGATGTTCCATTGGCTGTTGGTTTGTTTTTTTTCCAGAGGTGACTCCTGTTGTGCTGCCCAAGGATGCCTCTCACTGCATGTGTCTTACACTCCTGACATCCATGCCCAATGTTGACAGTCCTTTTCACTGCAGGGAGAACCAAGCCCAGCTTCTTAGCAGCTCACAGCCCATCCAGACCTATCTCTTCTTTGCAGTGACTGCCTGTTACATGCTTGGGATAGCAGAACAAACCCAGGTTATGCTCACAGGAGCAAAACTACCTCTGTGCTGAGAGTGTGTGTTTGCAGCTCCATAGGCCCTTCCACTGGTGCAGTATAGACAAAACCCCAGCAAAAAGAAGCTGGAAGTGTACTACTTTTCCTCTGTTTGCCACATTTTTGTAACAGGACTGTTAAAGCAGCAGTGTAAGTGCAGATCTAGCTATAGATCATAGAATCCTAGAATCCTAGAATGGTTTGGGTTGGAAGGGACCTCTGGAGCTCATCTAGTCCAACCCCCCTGCAGTGGCCAGGGACATCCCCAACTAGAGCAGCTTGCCCAGAGCCCTGGCAAGCCTCACCTGCAATGCCTCCAGGGATGGGAACTCAACCACCTCCCTGGGCAACCTGGGCCAGTGTTCCACCACCCTCGTGGGGAGCAACTTCTTTCTAATGTCCAGTTTAAATCTACTCTTCTCCAATTTAAAACCATTGCCCCTTGTCCTTTCCCTCCAGGCCTTTGCAAACAGGCCCTCTGCAGCCTTCTTGGAAGTTCCCTTTAGGTACTGGAAGGTCACTAGTAGGTCCCTTGAAGCCTTCTCTTCTCCAGGCTGAACAATCCCAGCTCCCTCAGCCTGTCCTCAGAGCAGAGGTGTTCCAGCCCCTGAGCATTCTCGTGGCCTCCTCTGCACCTGCTCCATCAGCTCCATGGCCTTTCTGTGTTGAGGGCTCCAGAGCTGGCCCCAGTATTGCAGAGGAGGTGTGAGCAGAGCAGAGTGCAGTGGCAGAATCACCTCTCTGGCTCTGCTGGCCACGCTTCTCTTGCTGCAGCCCAGGATGCCATTGTGCTTCTGGGCTGCCAGCGTGCACTGTTTGCTCATGGCCAGCTTCTCAGCTACCAGCACCCCAAGTCCTTTTCTGCAGGGAAGTCCTTTTCCCAACCAGCAGCTAAAATCTGTTCCTGTTCTTGATTCTTTACCTAGACACAGACATACTTAGAAAAGGGACCCATCAACAGTTCTCTTTAGCATAAAATAGATAACCAGGTGTTTTCCCTGGCTTGGATGCAGATAAGGGAAGTGATCAGAGCTGAGCCTTGCTTTTGTAGTGGTGTCAAGCTGCACCAGCTGCATTAAGGCAGAAGTTGCCAGTCAGCAGCAGGGCTAAGCCAAGGGCCAGCACTCCTTCAGGTGAGTTTCCTGTGCAGTGCAGATAAACTATGAGCATTTACTACTACAGAGAGAATTCCTTGTAGAAAATAAAAGCACGTAAGTTACTCCAGATGTGGTCTGACTTTTTGGAATGTCTGGGGAGAAGCAGGACTCCAACCTGATCACAGGTTGATCACAGGCAACCTCAAAAGGTCATGTGCAAAGAATTAAAGACAAAGCCCCTGGTGTAAGCCTCTGGAGGCTCATCCAACACCACAGCCATCAATGTGCCCAAGATCTACTTCAAAAGAGAGAGAAGTTAGGGACCAGTGCAGATGTGTTTAATGTGTTTAACTCTAGCCCTCAGCTCCCTAGTCCTTGTTATGCCTAATGCTCTTGTACTGTCAGTCACCAGCATGTTGTCTCCATTTTACTCAACAACAAACCCCCAAACCAATAGTCTTGAAAGTTTTTATTAGTGGATAAAACTTGGTTTGTGTTGGGCCCTGTGGAACTCTGCAGGAGTTCTCTTTCCTTCCCAGGCAGAGCCTGTACCTTCAGTGCCCTTTGGCAGCAAGGTTTTGTCACCAGGTTGGCAGAAAACATCCACTGCAAGAATCTGTCTTTAAAATGATGAGAAAATGAGATTGCAGTAGACATGCAAGATAAATTTGTCATTCCAGAAAACTACTATTTTCCCATGTGTCTGTGCCACAATCCTTTTCCCAGAATGGTGTGAAATGCAGATTTTACACTTCTCTGGAAAAAAAAAGGGGGGGAGGAAAATATCCATGTGTGATAGGGCAAATTGCAAAAGAAATTTAAGCTACATGAATCCACCCTTCTGCTGCCTAAATTCTACTGAAGGTACAACCTTTTTCCTTAGGGAAGTGAAAGGCAACAATTTCTATAACCATGTGGTATTTGGCCATTGCCATCTCCTTTCTTTTGGCCAAACCTGCCAGTGACTTTTGTCTCCACAGAATAGGATTTTTCAGTGAATTTGAATGGTCTGGGAAAAATCTTGCAACAAGATTTCCCTCTGTTTCCACCCCAGAAGCTTTAGACTGTTTTGATCCCATATGAAAGTGGCAGCACAGTTACAGATCTCCATGGAGTGTGCAGATTCTTTGAGCTCACAACTATTTCCCTTAACACATTTCTCTTATTTTTGTCTTTCACTTCACAATAGACAGATCTTTTTCAAACTTGTTCTGCAGACCTGAAAATATCTTGCTCCTGCTTTCAATTAATGCTTGGATAAAATAGCATTAAAATCCTCTCCAAGATGGATTTGAATAGAGTTTGCTCACTGAGCTCTGCTACTAAAACTCTAAGCTCACTTTCCAAGTGCTAATCTGGAGCAATGGCAAAAGCCCAAGCCTGAAGCCAAACACTTGTGTGACTGTTGGGATGGGGACGTGCTGGTGGAGGGGAGAGGCAGGATGGGCTCCTCTCCAGTCTTCTTCTCTCTATTTCTTTCCTGTATTTCAAAAAGCTGTACTGATATCATAGGTCAACTTATCTGTGCAGATATAAGGTACCAGTACAGCTGCTTAGAGACTCTTTGTCTTCCCCAGAGCTTCTTGTGCCTGGGAGACAACAGCCTGAGTGACTCAGGTCAGCTGCACTAGATGGCTTACCAAGAGGAGTTGTTTTCCAGATGTGATTCTTGTGATTGCTACAGATACAGATGTGTTCCAAGGTGCTGCAATCCCAGAAAATCAGAAGGAACTTCTTGATCCCCTCTTGTGCTATTCCCCCCCCCCCCCCCCCCCCCCCACAACTGCAAGGAGTGTAACTTTNCCCACCAGAAGAATCAAACTGCAACCAGCTTGTATTCAACCCCACTGACTAGGAGGGGTTTTACATCATAAATCATTTTCTAACCAGGGAGGGAAGGTTGCTACACCCTTTGTAGAGAGTGGGGAAGGTATATCATATGCTGACTGAGTTCCTTGTTTAAGCCATAAAACCAACTTTTTTTTCCATTCTTTTGAAACCCAAGCTTTAAAGGCCACATGTCTGCTCTTAAGGCTAAGGGAGCACTTAACAGCAAACAGCTTCTCTCTTCTGTGTGGGATTACCTCTGCAGGAGCACAGGGCCTGCCTTTCTTTTGATCCAGTTGCAATGAGGGGTTTTTCTGTGACACACTCCTGTTGTCACTTCTCTGACCTCTGCCTCAGGAACAGAAAAGTCACTCTTTTCTCTGCAGTATCTGGAACAGATTTACAAGAGTTGCTTTTCTCCATCATGCATTCTGCTTTGGCTAAGCTTCCTGGACCTGAGGGCACTCAGTGGCAGAACTACAGCATCTCTACAGTAATACTTTTGCAGCTGGGACATCAGTGCCCAGGAGAAAACTCAGGCAGTGAGGTGATGCTATTCCCAAACAAAAAGAAGAATGCATAAGGTCAGCAGGCACATAAAGGCAACAAACTGGCTGGCTGGTCACATCCAGAGGGTAGTGGTCAATGGCTCCAAGTGCAGCTGGAGATCAGTGCCAAGTGGTGTCCCTCAGGGCTCTGTACTGGGGCCTGCACTGGTTAATATTTGTATAAACGCTATGGCCAGCAGCATTGAGTGCACCAGCAGCAAGTGTGCACATGACACCAAGCTATGGGGTGCTGTTGATAAGTTGGAGGGGCAGGATGTCATCCAGAAGGACCTGGACAAGCTGGAGAGCTGGGCCCAGGGGAACCTCAGGAGCTTCAACAAGACCAAGTGCAGGGTCCTGCCCCTGGGTCAGAACAATCCCCACTATCAATCCAGGCTGGGGGATGAGATGATGGAGAGCAGCCCTGCAGAAAAGGCCTTGGGGTGCTGGTGGCTGAGAAGCTGCCCATGAGCAAACAGTGCACGCTGGCAGCCCAGAAGCACAATGGCATCCTGGGCTGCAGCAAGAGAAGCGTGGCCAGCAGAGCCAGAGAGGTGATTTTGCCACTGCACTCTGCTCTGCTCACACCTCCTCTGCAATACTGGGNGAGGTGGTGGAATCACCATCCCTGGAGGGGATTAAGAAACATCTAGATCATCTAGATGTTTAGATCATCATGTTTAGAACATCTAGAACATCTAGACATGGTTTAGTGGTATGGTAGTGCTAGGTATGTTTGGACTTGATGAGCTTAGAGGTCTCTTCCAACCTTCACGTTTCTGATGTAATTTGTGAATACCCCAAATACACTGCCCTGCCCTGGGCTAGCAACTCTTGCAGAGAATCTTCATGTTGACACACTCAGAGGGNCATGGTTTAGTGGTATGGTAGTGCTAGGTATGTTTGGACTTGATGAGCTTAGAGGTCTCTTCCAACCTTCACGTTTCTGATATAATTTGTGAATACCCCAAATACACTGCCCTGCCCTGAGCTAGCAACTCTTGCAGTCCAGGAACCCAGCAGCAGGTCAGAGAATCTTCATGTTGACACACTCAGAGGGCTCAGCTCATGAGGCAGAAGAGCTCAGTCCTCTTAATCATAGAATTGTAGAACAATCCGAGTCAGAAGGGACCCACAAATATCATCAAGTCCTTTCCTGGATCCCTTTAAACCATTGACTATGACTTTATTCCATGACTATGAATTTCAAATGTATTTCCTCAAGGTAATAAAACACTTTTTATCCATTTCATATCTGTTGGTCTTTGACTCCTGTATCTTCCTTTGCTTTTCCATTGAATAGATACCCTGATTTTCACAGTAATAGGCACAATCATAGGTAAAGTCTGCCATATTTCTTCTTTTTTACTACTATTTTACTTATTTATTATTAATTATTATTTTACTTATTATGTACTTATTTTCTTATTTACTTATATAGTTTTAGTTGTTTTTATTTACTTATTATTTACTTTACTTATTTTACATATTTACTTATTTTATGTATTTGCTTATTTACTTATTTTACTTATTTACTTATTTTCCTTATTATTATTTTACTTTACTTATTAATTTACTAATTAATTAGCATAGCTGTACCTTTCCAATTTATGAAACAAACCAGTGGAAGACATTTCAATGCTAAAAACTTCTAGGAACTGCTATTTTCATCCTTTTCATGATTTGTTGAGCAAAATATTTACATTTTTTTGGAAAACAAAGTATTTTCAGTTAGAATTTTTTAGGGTGGCTCCAGTTCCATGGACTCTTCCTAAACAAAGCTTTGTGTAGGATTGTATGGAAGGAAATAACATGGCTGAAATTGCAGAGAATTGAATGCAATTAAACAGGCAATGAGAATTGAAGCTGGTTAGCTTGAGCTCAACTTGAAGATCAAGTTTCCTATTTGGGACCATTCTGTCAATAAATCAGAATTCTCTCCTAATAGAAACCTCATGCAGACTTTTAATGCCCTTATAAAGTCTCTCTGTGGGAAGAAAAGATGCCACTCCATGAAGAACCATCTGCTTTTGAGATCTTTCCTTACAAAGAGAGGTTTCTTCAATGATTTCAGCACACTTTTGATCATAAAAGAGAAACTGTCCAGAAACTCAAGAGTTTTCTGTGATTTTTACAGAGAAGACACCCAAATTTTATAGCTCCTAATGGCATATGCAGTTATGGGGTGCTTTTTGCTGTCATATTTGTTGATCAGTGATGCTATTCTACTTGCATGCATAAATCTTTAGGAGGGAATCTATAGTGCACAATTGATTCACATTTTGTTGTTTTCTCCCTGTTAGATAATTAGAAACTTTTTAAGTGGAGATGGACACTTTGGTCCCAGTAAGCCCATGCCAGGCTCTAGGCTTGGGGCAGAGTGGTTGGGTTGGTGCCTGGCACAGAAGGAGCTGGGGGTGCTGGTTGAGAGTTGACTGAGCATGAGCTAGCAGAGTGCCCAGGTGCCCAAGAAAGCTAACAGCATCTTGGCCTGGAGCAAAGCTAGTGTGAGCAGTAGGAGCAGAGAAGTGATCATCCTCCTGTCCTCAGCACTGGGGAGGCCACACAGAGAGTGCTGGGGTCAGGTTTGGGGCCCTGAGTCCAAGAAGGAGCCAGAGGCATTGGAGTGTGTGCAGAGAAGGGCAAGGAGGCTAGGGAGGGCTCTGGAGCACAAGTGTGCTGAGGAGCAGCTGAGGGCACTGGGGTTGGTTAGTGTGGAGNTCCTCTCACTATATTTAGAGTTTCCTCAAGCATGCTTTTTCCATCTCCAAGATCTCTCTTCTGAAGTCTTCCGTTTGAAGATTCCATTTTCAGCAAAGTAAACCAAGGCTGATTTTGTCTGGGAGAGATGTGTCTTCTTGTTCCATCTCCTACAAGTAGAGGATGTCATCCTTGCTTCTGTCCTTTAAAACAATGCTGGGGCCATCCCTGCAACCTGGGAGGCACATGATGCTCCTCAGGGTTGCAGATCATCATGAGCACCTGGTCTATTGCTTTAAATCAAAAAGCTGATGGAGGAGGAATGCTCAAAGTACAAACCATGAAGCAAAAAGATAAAAGAACAGGAATATGAGAAGTGGTTGAGGAAGGCATCACCTAGATGAATTTAGAAAAACTCCTTGTTGAGTAGAGAACTGAATATTTCTCCTAAACTGGGCTACTTGTTAGGATTGCTGAGTTGGCACAGCAAAGACCAGCACTGTCCCTGCCAGGCACCTTCTCCCAGCCTTACCAAGAGATCCACAGAAGTTGTCATCGTGGTTAGGCTTGGTGAACGAAGCTCCAGGGAGGGCTCCATCCACAATCCTCCTCAGCACCTTTNGAATATGAGAAGTGGCTGAGGAAGGCATCACCTAGATGCATCTAGAAAAACTCCTTGTTGAGTAGAGAACTGATATTTCTCCTAAACTGGGCTACTTGTTAGGATTGCTAAGTTGGCACAGCAAAGACCAGCACTGTCCCTGCCAGGCACCTTCTCCCAGCCTTACCAAGAGATCCACAGAAGTTGTCATCGTGGTTAGGCTTGGTGAACGAAGCTCCAGGGAGGGCTCCATCCACAATCCTCCTCAGCACCTTTTCCAAGCACGCTGATAAAAAGAGGATAGCAGATAGCACCCTCGAGCCTGAGCAAGGGATTTTTTTAGGTGAGACACAGCATGTGCAGAGCTGGACCCACCCTTTAGTCCTAAGGTTCATCTGCCAGGGCCTAGCAAGCTTGGATGCTGGCAGCCAAGTCCTTAGGACAGAGGTTTAACCTCTTAGCTGGAAGGCCTTCCAGGGCTAAACGAGCTCCATGTGCCCGGGTTTGGAATCAGAGTTGTCCTTCTCCTAGGATGACTGCCAGAANGGGCATCATCACACTCTAGTGTTCCCATGGCAAGTGTGAGCTGTGGTGCCCTTGGCATCCAAAGCTGCCCAGACTCAAGGCCCAACACCAGGAGGCATTTAGTAGAACTCTTAGGCACAAGCTAGGACTCTCTTTGGAGAGAGAGTCCATGCTGTTATTGCAATTGGTAACACAGCATTTGGGCTTTCCTCCCAGAAAAAGCAAGGATCTGTCTGAAATGCAGCAGCTACATATTAAAACACATTGATGGGTCACCCAAGCAGAACATTGGAGAGGTGGTTGTTTCCCTGATGACTTTGTTGCTCCCTTGAAGGATGCTGCTCCCACAGCCCTTGCTCAGAGTTGAATCTCTGGCTGTTTGGCTGCACCAATCCTTCACACTGGGCACCTCAGAGACATGGCTCAGGTTTGGGATATCCAGCCAGCTGCAAGGCTTTGCTCAAGGCTGCTGTGAACCTAATCCTAACTCATGTGGACTGTCTACCAGAGACAGGCAAGAGCAAAGTTTCTCTCAGGAATCCCAGCCCAGTGCCTCAACCACAGGCCTTTGCAAAACTCAGCTGTCCTTCAATGAACCCCTGACCCTGCTTAGGTTAGCATACTGCCAAGATGAGGTACCAGCCATGGGAGTTGGCAGCTACAGGGATAGGGATGTAGCTCTTGGGGCATGAGCTGTAGCTTGTTGCTGCTGGCATTTGTTGAGCTGCTCTCAGTGTCCTCTTGTCATCTCAGCCCACCAATGCTTGTCTGGGTCTGCTAACTTCATTAAATGTGTCAGTCCAGGTGCAGCAGGAGGTGGGAAATGCTGTCACTAGGCATGTGCCTGAGATAATGAGTCACTGATGAGGAGTAGATTTCAACTGGACATTAGGAAGAAGTTCTTCCCCACAAGGGTGGTGGAACACTGGCACAGGCTGCCCAGGGAGGTGGTTGAGTTCCCATCCCTGGAGGCATTCCAGGTGAGGCTTGCCAGGGCTCTGGGCAAGCTGCTCTAGTTGGGGATGTCCCTGGCCACTGCAGGGGGGTTGGACTAGATGAGCTCCAGAGGTCCCTTCCAACCCAAACCAGTCTAGGATTCTATGATCCTACATCTGCCTTAGGCTCAGATGCAGCATGATGTGGTGGAACTGGTTTCACGATCTGCTCTGAGGTCCCCTGAAGGCAGTAGGAGGCTTTCCCTTTGTTTCTGTGGGCTTTAGCTCAGTTCATGCCCAGTTTGAGCTGTTGCCTTAGTAGATATGAATAATCCCTTCGATTAGTTACTAAATTTAAATCAATCTTATGATCAAAAGTAAAGGCAGAAAGAGATTAGAGGAGAATTTTGCTCCAGCATATGATATCATCTTAGCAGAGTCAACTGTGCAGCAGTGTGGGAACTGAAAGGTGCAGCAGATGGAGTCACAAGAAACAAAAACCAGAGCAGAGAGAGCTGCAGCCCAAGGTGTCTCACCCTGCTGGGAAGGAGTTCACTTCCATCACACAATTATGCTGGAGCCCTTGCCATGGTGAAGCTCAGCTTGCTTCTAGATGCTTTAGTGGTGGGTGGACAGCTGGACTTGAAGATCTCCAAGGTCTTTTCCAACCGTAATGATTCTATGATTCTCAATGTGCTTTATGCAGAGAGATTCTGGGGCAAGTGGAGAGGCATGGGACAGTCTGTGCTTGCCAGGGACTGGTGTTTGGTGCCTCAAGGTCCAGCAAAAGCATTCCCAGCTACTTGGGAGGGACAAACAGGCAAGAAGGAGGAAAGCTGCACAAAATGAGAGGATCTGCAGAAGCAGTGTGCTCCAGAAAAGCTATCTGGACAAGAATGATCACATTCCTTGGGTCAAAGAGCCAAGCCTTGCCTGCAGAGCCAAGAGTCAACACTAGATATATTCCACTGTAGCTGTGTGTCTGTGTGCCTGGAAACCAACACAGGAGTGGGAAGGATGCTAAAATAATGAAATCAGCTCTCAGCTAAGACCTGGTGTGAGAAATGTGGAAGGAAAATAAAATGAGAAGCAGCCAACAGAGGTTGGATAATATTTTCCAGCCCCCATAGCATCAGAGGCATGCAGGTGCCTCTCAGCACAAGAAAGATTCCCATTTTCCCCAGTACCAGACCAACTGCAAGATTTTCTGCTCTGCTGAGGGATTGAGAAGAAATCTCCCAAAGCTAGGGCCAAGTATGTGATTCTCCAAGACAGAAGACAGGCCCTGAACATTTTTCTGATGAACTGCAGTGATTCTGTTTATGAGGACACAGAATTTATTGGGCTATAACAGAATAATGAAAATGAGCAAGTTCTAAAAGTCCTGGTTAAGTTTGCTGCCTTCAGTGCTCACAAGAGCAGAGATCCTCTGACAAACAAGATGCTTCTTCTCCCAAGGGACACAGACTGCCTAGGAGAGCTCTCCACAGCAGCAGGAAAAAATTGCCTGAAGAGCTAAAATCTATGAGGCAAAAAGCTGAGTGCTGCTTATTGCTTGGTTTTGGCTTTTTCTTTTTGAGCTTAAAATCTGCACAGGTCCCTGAGAGCAGAATGCTTTCAGCTGTGCTCCTTTGGGAAGCACAAGAGCTGCAGCTGTGCTCAGCCACTGCAGCATTCTGCCAGGCCAGGATGGGCTCTGGGGCAGGACCTCCTACTACGGAGGACATAGCTCTGAATGGTTAACTCAGCTAGGAACTGCAGCTGCTCCTAGCTCACTTCTAAAGTGGGCAAAACAAGAAGCTGCTTTTGGTTCCCCCCTGCCTCTTTTCTGTCCTGCAAACCAGGGACTTTTCTGGGGAGGGAAAGGCTAAGGGATCAAGCCCTCTCCAGCTTTGGTTTTGGCTTGCTTTAAGGTTAATAGTGACATCTTGTAACAATCTTCTTGGTTAGAGAGCTTGGAAGGGTATTGTTTGGTGCCTTTCTGGGGAGAGTATTGCTATTGTTTGTTTAGCTGTCCAGGTGAAAATCAAACCAGAGAAAATTGGTGTCAAGGGTTAGGGAAAAGCTCTAGGAGTGCTGGTGGCTAGGAGGATGCCCATGAGGCAGCAATGTGCCCTTGTGGCCAAGAGGCCAATGGCATCCTAGGATGCATTAAGAGGAGCGTGGCCAGCAGAGNTTTTGGTAGTGGGGAAGCTGCAGGGGTGGCTTCTGCCAGAAGCTGCTAGCTGGACCTACTGCTGCCCAGCAGTGATGGTGGTAGCATCTCTGGGATAATATATTTAAGGAGAGGAAACGAAGTGCTGCATGAGAGCAGCCAGAGGAGGTGAGGGACAGTATGGGAGAGAAACAACTCTGCAGACACCAAGGTGAGTGAAGAAGGAGGGAGTGGAGGTGCTCCAGGCACTAGAGCAGGGCCCATGGCAAGGCAGGCTGTTCCCTGCAGCTCATGGAGGTGAACAGTGGAGCAGATATCCATCTGCAGCTGGGGAAGGCCACATGCCAAAGATCTCAAGGAGGCTGTGACCCCATAGAGGGCCAACTCTGGAGCAGGCTCCTGGCAGGACCTGTGAGCCTGTAAGGCACCCATGCTGGAGCACTCTGATCCTGAAGGACTCCCTCTGGAGAACTGTGAGTTTCCTCTACAAGGCAAACTCATGGTGAGCAGCTGGCTTCTTAACAATCAAACATCTCCCTTAAAAATACCTTCAGGGGTGGTGTGGCAGCACTGCAAACCAAAAGGAAAACACCACTTCTTTCTTTGCCCCAGAGACAAAGGACTCCCCAAACCCAAAGCAGCAGTACCCACGAGGGATTTCTATAAAAGCCAAAAATATGTCTCTTGGACTGGAAAGAGCCTGCAGGAAAACAACTGTCTGGATGGCAGAGATACCTGCAGAGTCTGAGCTAGCTGCCAACTGCTTCCCTCAAAGACCAACAGCAGGATCTGCAAACCTGCCAGCTGAGGAGGATCAGCTCCTAAGCAAACTGAGATAGAGACAAACCTGTCTCAGGGAAAAGAGTTTCCCAAACTATATTTCTTCCAAGAAAAACTTTCTGAAACGACAAGGTGCCTATTTTAGATTTAAAACACTACAACCTGTTCTATTTTGAAGGGAACCCTAGATCCAATGCTGCAAGGCATGAAAGCAATGACCATAGCTAATAACCAGGTGATATAGTAATAAGTGAAAGGCTTTAAGATAAACACAAATCAAAGAAAAAGTAGAGATATAAAGAGTATGGAAAGACTCTTTAACAACAGTAAGCATCTCCCCCCCCCTCCCCCAGGACCTGATTTCCCTGGAGCATTAATGCAAGCAGTAAAGCCTGGTACCCAGATTCTCCCAAGCTGTGCATCCCTGACAAGCAGTGACCAACATCTGCACCATCTTTCCCTGTGATGGTGCTGCCTTCCTTCACCCCCCTGAGCAGTGTTTAGCTAAAACTGCATTACTTTCCACTTATGATTGGCTAAATATGGAAACACAATGATTGCAAGGCAGTGGCTGTGGCCTAGTGACTTGTGGCTTAGCAGATGTGGTAGCTTCCTTACCATAGTTTTCCTAGTGTATGTCTTTATTACTCACAGAAACATCCTCTGAAATGTTTATATGACATGTGCAAGGGGAAGGCAATATTCAGAAACAGAAGAGAGCTGTTCCTCAGCAGTTACCAGTGACCTGGTGAGTTAAAGATGACTTTGGGCTGTGGGCTGTATTTATCTGTGTCAGTGGTTACTAATCCTCACTATTACTGTGGTTTGGTTTATTCACTGTTCTGGCAATAACAGAAGTTATAAATTTGGTCACAAAACAGAGGACTGTCATTTCTTTAAGAAAAAGGGAGTGATAATAACAGAGAGTGAACTGAATGTTCTCCCCTCCTGGCAACAAAGTTAGGTGGCAGAGTGCTTACTGCAAGAGGTAAGAGACTCGAGTCAATCTAGGGGGGAAATCTTTCACCAGAGCAGGGATTGCCTGGTCACCAGGAGCTTCTGTCCCTCTCAGATACCTCTGGCTCCCTGCTGTGTGCTTGCTCTGCTGTGTTGTTATCTTCTGCCCAGAGTCTGTGCCCTTGAGTCACAGCACAAGCCTGTGCTAAGCTCATCCACCTGAACTGTGGCACCAACTGCTCCCAAGCTTAGCAAAGCAGGGGAGCAAAACTCACTCAGTGTTGGAGTGTCTCCTAACAGCAGGGAAGTGTTGAACCTCAGGATCCCTGGGTTCTCCAGCCTGCAGTTTGGGAGCAAGCTGTGATCAAGAGCAGAAGAACAGCCACAGATCAGTGTCTGTGGTGACAAAACTGGGGAGCAGATGTTCTGGATGGCAATGGAACTGAAGGGAAATGATCCAAGGTGCTTTAATGTACAGGGCTCTCAAATCTTGGTAAGCCTGTCAGGGGAAAGAGGTATGTGGAAAGGGGTTTGATTCCTTCTCCAGTGCTGCTCACAGGCCAGGGAGAAAAGGGCTGTAATGCTAAGATGGACACAACTGCTGGAATTCCTGAAAGCCAGGCTGTCCCCTAAGGGGATTCTCTGGAGAAAGGCTTTCACCATAGAATTACAGAATCACAGAATGGTTTGGGTTGGAAGGGACCTCTGGAGGTCATTTAGTCCAACCCCCCTGCAGTGGCCAGGGACATCCCCAGCAAGGGTAAATGTAAAGTACTGCATCTGGGAAAGAACAAGCCCATGGATCAGTACAGACTGGGAACTGATCTGTTGGAGAACAGCCCTGGGGAAAAAGCTCTAGGAGTGCTGGTGGCTAGGAGGATGCTCATGAGGCAGCAATGTGCCCTTGTGGCCAAGAGGCCAATGGCATCCTAGGATGCATTAAGAGGAGCGTGGCCAGCAGAGCCAGAGAGGTTCTTCTCCCCTCTCCT
>VWZO01004841.1:210431-264910 GCA_013396975.1 Bucco capensis
ACAGAGAAGCAAGGCCAAGACAGGAGAAGAAACCCAGAAAGCAATGATCCTTGTGGGTCCCTTCCAACTCAGACTATTGTGTGATTCCATGGGTTAAGTTGGGATAGAGTTAGTTTTCACCAGAAGCTGAGAGGGAGCACAGCCAGGACAGCTGACCCCCCACAACCATGAGGTTCAGCTTTGGACAATAACTTTCACCTTTCATTCTGCTGCTTGTGTCTCTGTTCTCCTCAGGCAGCTCAAAGGGACTATCTAATTCAAACTTGCTGCTTACAGTTTTGCCAAGAGGTTCAAACCACTGCCTGTGTGTGTTCTCATCTAGCTGTAGTCCAGTGAAATACTCCCTTAATTGTTTGGGGTTACTTGAGAGTGGTTCTACTCTTTCCTTCAGCAGGCAACACTGCAGGAGCATTTTTGGAGTGGAAAGTGGATTTGAGTATGGCTACTTCTGGCACACTCCTCTTCCTCATAAACAATTTAACAGTCATTTTCCATTTTTCTCCTAAATACTGGTGAACACTGCCTCAGAAGCAAGCAAATATAGAACCTGTTTTATTATTATTGTTATTACTATTTAATAACTGAAATAAAAAGAAGACAAGAAACAGCAGAGGGATGGGGAAGAACATAATGACAGTGAATCTAGCACACCAGCAGCCCACACACTGCTGTTTGTGTAAGTATTGTGACAATGAGGAGTAAGGATGGATGTGGAGGTTGGTTTTGAAGTGGCTGCTGATTTCACATAGTGGGTGGATAAAAACATGGTGAAAAGCAGAAAGCTTGCACTCAGGCTAAATGACACTAGACTGTGGGTTGGGGAGGGAGGCTCTCAAAGCATTTTGAGCAAGTGTTCCATCTCCTTGGGAGGAGCTTTCACCAGTGATTAAAATGCAAACTTGGCTTTTCAAAACAATGTGTTGTAAAAGCAAGTCCACAGGAAGGGTTGGAAATCCTCCCCTCCCTTTTGTGGCTATTCCCTTTCTGCACAGCCAGAACTCTGTCACCCCTGTCCTTGTCCTTTGGGCTTTGGCCTGTGAAGCAGATCTCCTTCTGTCCCCACTCCCAGGCTGTGATCACAGAATCACAAAGTTAGAAGAGACCTCTAAGCTCATCAAGTCTAACCATACCTGTCACCCCCATGCCACTAAACCATGGCACTAAGTACCACAGCTAAATGTTTCATAAACCCCTCCAGGCATGGTGACTCCAGCACCTCCCTGGGCAGCCTGGGACAAGACTTAACAACCCTTGCAGGGAAGAAATTTCTCCTTATGTCTAATCTAAACCTCCCCTGTTGCAACTTGAGGCCATTTCCTCTCCCTGTTAACTCTGGAGAAGAGACCTACCCAGAGCTCACTGCAACCTCCTGTCAGGGAGTTGTAGAGAGATCTAAGGTCTCCCCTGAGCCTCCTCTTCTCCACACTAACCAACCCCAGTGCCCTCAGCTGCTCCTCAGCACACTTGTGCTCCAGACCCTTCCCCAGCTTTGGTTTACTCCCAGGAAACCTTACAAACAGAGCTAAGATCTAAACAGCTTTAATCCTATAATCTCATTTAATACATGTCATAGCTATTTAAAACAGATCTCTGGTGGCTTCAAGTTTTAGTACTTCAAGTTTGTTCAGGGTTTTTTTTGGGAGGTGTCTTTGTTTGGTTGGTTTTGGCTTTGGCTTTAGCATCCCAGGGAGCTCTAGAGCAGGGCTTGGGGTTCAGTGAAGCAAGCTCACGAGGTGTTTTTCTGGAGAGCTGGCTAATACTCATAGGGAAGATATACTTAGAGCTTCCACAAGTCAGTTTCATAGGACTTTGATTTTCAGTGTGCCATGTCCCCAGTTCAGGGTGGCATTTGGAGTTTATTCATCCCAGAGAGTGATTGTTCATCACTTTCAGACTATAACTTGGGGTAACTGCACTCAGGTTATAGTCTGAGTGCCCTGAATTTCTGTGTGTTCAGTTGAGTGCACTCAGCTCTATCTGTGTTCTAGCCAGTGAAGTTAGAATTCTACTTATGTGCTACAACATATGCTTCTTTCTTGATATGTCAGGAGTGTTGTTCTTCAACAAAGAAACAAAGAAGACAAATAAACTTTTGAATCTGTGTGTTTCTGCAAACTCTTTAACAGACTGTGCTTTCCTTACCAAAACTCATGTAGGATTTATTTTCCCCAAGTGTCAGATCAAAGACACTAGTTCCAACTGTTCTTGGTCAACTGTTGTCATTGGTAAGAACTAATTAACAGCTAATGTAGCAGTGCTCTGAAGTGTCTGGAACTTAATTCACAAGGAAACAAAGAAGAAAACAGAGGAAGAAGGTCCTGCATCCTGAATACTCTGTCAGCAGAGGAAGGGGAAAAGATCCAGATAAGGTGATCTGCCAGGCATGCCTTTGATGTTGCAATGTCTGCAGCCAAAAGCTTCAAAGACAGTGTTTTGGTTTCTATCTGAAGATCAGGTCCTAACTCTAGGAGAGCACTTCTAGCAGCTCCCACTAGCTTTGGCTCTGACATTTTCCAAACATTGTGTGTTACTATGCACTGGGGAGGCCACACCTCAAATCCTGGGTCCAGTTTTGGGCCCTACGCTCCAAGAAGGACATAGAAGTGAAGTGTGTACAAAGAATGGCACCAAAGCTGGTGAAGGGTCTAGAGCACAAGTCTAGTGAGGAACAGCTGAGGGCACTGGGGTTGGTTAATGTGGAGAAGAGGAGGCTCAGAAGAGGAGGCTCAGAGGAGACCTTAGCTCTCTCTACAGTGCTGGAGTCATAGGTTGTGGCAGGGTGGGGATTGGTCTTTTCTCCCATGTGACTAGTGATAGGACAAGAGGAATTGGCCTCAAGTTGTGCCAGGGGAGGTTCAGATTGGATATTAGGAAAAATGCCTTCCCTGAAAAACTGCTTAAGCATTGGCCCAGGCTGCCCAGGGCAGTGCTGGAGTCACCATCCCTGGAGGGGCTCAAAAACCATGTAGCCATTCCTCTTGGTGACACGGTTCAGTGACATGGGGGTGCTGGACAACAGTTGGACTTGGTGATCTTAGAGGTCTTTTCCAACCTAAATGTTTCTATGAGTCTATGAATTAAGGGGAGTTCCTCTAAGAGGGTGACACAGCCACCAGCCCAGCTAAAGTACCTCTACACCAACACGGGCAGCAAGGGCAACAAATAGGAGTTGGAAACCACCATGCTACAAGAAAGCTACAATAGTTGCCATTACTGAAACTTGGTGGGACAAATGTAACTACTGGACTGCAACTCTCAATGGCCCCAGGCTGTTCAGAGGGGCCAGGTGAGGAAGGAGGGGTGGAGGTACTGTCCTCTACATCAACAGATGGATAGCGTGTGAAGAGCTGTCCTGGAAGAATAGCATGAGCAGGATGAAAGCTTGTGGGTTAGAGACCAAAGCAACAAATGGGAACTTTGTGGCAGTTGTCTACTACAGGCTGCTGGATCAAGGGAGATGTGCTGATGAAGCCTTCATACTCAAGCTAAAGGCTTCACAGTCACGGGCTCTCCTCCTGCTGGGTGACTTCAACCACCCTGACATCCACTGGGAAAGAAGCATAGTGAGCTGCATGCAATCCAGGAGAGTACTGGAGGGCATGGAGAAAACTCCAGAGAAAGCTTATTGCAGCTTTTCAACACTTACAGGGGTCTATAGGAAAGCTGGAGAGGGACCTTTTTACAAGGGCATGTAGTGATGGGACCAGGGGCAACTGAAAGAGTGGAGATTGAGATGAGGTGTAAGGAGGAAGCTTTTCCCCATGAGGGTGGTGAGACACTGGCAAAGGTTGCCCAGAGAGGTTTTGGGTGCTCCATCCCTGGCAGTGTTCAAGGTCAGGTTGGATGGGGATTTGTGCAGCCTGCTCTAGTGGAAGTTGTCCCTAACCCATGGCAGGGAGCTTGGAAATTGATGATATTTAAGGTCCCTTCCAGCCCAGCCCAGCCCATTCTACGGCTCTATGCCGAGGGGTAGACGGCTGTCCCCGACAGACACAGACCCGGCTGGAAGTCCCACTCCCCCGGCGGCGAGTAGAGGCCAGGACCGGCGAGGAAAGCCCCCGTCGGGCCGCGCTGCCCCCGCGCCCAGCCTCCCCAGGCTCGCAGCAGCGCAGGCGCACCTCCGCAAACGACAAGTCCCACGCGGCGCCGCGGCCAGACGCACATGCGTAGAGAGGCGGAGCGGCGGGGGAGGGGATCGCTGATGCAAGAGGCGAGCGCGGCCGTTGGAGGCGGCCGTTGCAGGCACCGGTTGATCGCGTCCCTAAGCGCTCGCCGCACGGCTCGTACCCCGCATCCCGTAGCCCGCTCGGTGCACGGCCGCAGCCATGTCGGGTGACGAGGTGAGGACCCTGCCCCCGCCGTCCGCGGGGGAGCAGCGCTCGAGGCCTGCGCTGGGGCCGGCGCCATGTGGGAGAGCAGAGCGGGCCTGAGGCCTGCGGCGGACAGCGAGCGCGGCCCCCGCCCCAGGGCACGGCCGGTGCCGCCGTGCTCGGGCGAGCCCTGGGTCCCGCAGCCCCGCCGGCCGGTACCGGCTGCTGTCCCGCTGCCCGCTGTCCTTTAGTGGGAAGGCCGTGTCCGCCGGCCGGTGCGGTGGGCGGAGGCCAGGCCGGGTCGAGCGGGGAGCTGGCGGCTTCCCCCGGAGCCTTTCCGGCCGTTGCGCGCTGCGGAGTCCCGCCTGGCCCATGCCTGTGCTCTGGCTCCGCGAACCTTGGGAGGCCTCAGAGTCTCCTGGAGCTCCCCGTGGTGTGCCGGCGGTCGTCTCTGGCAGAGGGAGGGCCGGGGAGGAGGGCAGGCTTCCCCCGCCACCCCTGCTCTATCGCGTTTCGTGTTCCTCTAGCGATACGTAGCGTTTAGTCAGTTTACTCACCACTCTCTCTTTCTGGAGCTTTAATATCTTGGGTTTTAATCCTCAGAGCTAAATAGCTAGATCGAGATTGGATATTGTGAAGAATTTCTTCATCCAGAGGGTTCTCAGGCATTGGCCCAGGCTGCCCAGGGAGGTGGGGGAATCACCATCCCTGGAAGTGTTCCAAAAACGCGTAGCTAAGGTGCTTGGGGACATGGTTTAGTGATGAGCATGGGATTGTTGGGTGGATGTTTGTACTCGATGATCTCAAGAAGTTTTTTCCAACCATTCTGTGATCTTAAGAAATGCTCCTTGGCATAGAACCATAGAATGGGCTGGACTGGAAGGGACCTTAAATATCTTCAGGTTGTCCAGTTCCAATAGTGTTTGCTTAAGCACACTTCCAGGGAATTAGATACATCTGCCTCTGAGAAATTGTTCTAGTGTGTGCTGTGTGTTGGCACCTTTACTAACCTCATCTCAGTTGCTTGCAAGGGGAAAAGGAAAGCTTTATTTGTGTGAGGTTATAAGCACCCTAATGGATGACTGTAGCCTGGGAAACTGGACTGGCTGAGCCCATGAGTTGGTTGGTTTTGCTCTTGTATCTTTCTGGTGTTGTTTAAAATACCTGTGTGGCTTCTTTCCTTCTGAGCAAAGTGATCTCTCTGGCCCTGGAGACAGGCAAGCCTTTATTTGTCCTGGGTAATAAAGGAGAGCTAGTGTAATTACTGATAATTTTAATAGCTGAGACTAACTTACTCAGCTGCTTTAACATCTAAAATGAAGGCACTGCATTTTTATGCCTCATTGTGTGCTTGGAACTGCAATTCTAATGTCTAGGTCATGGTCTGGTTCCGGAAGTTAGGACCCAGGCATGGTTGCATCAGCTGCTTTCTGTCTCTGGTGATCATAGGACAACAGAGCAGTTCCTCTGGAGTTTCCTGGTTTGGATTTAGTTTAAGTGCAGTGAAATTATTTTTGTTGCATAATGCTTTTGTTCTGACATGAAGGAGGTATCAGGAGTATCTAGTATAGAGATGCTACCTCTGGAGATTGCTTTCTGTGGCAGACTGACAAGAGAATAAGAATGGCAGCAGATCTCACAGTTGAGCTGTCATTGTTAGATCTTCTGGCTAGTGTATGTGTGAGAGTTGAGTGAGAGCACATGCCTTCCAGAATTTTGGTAGGAGCCAGATAATTCGTTATTGACACTAAGTTGGTGGAACTTCTTCAAGCCAATGATCCTGTAAAGTTGAGGCAGGTGAGAAAACACATGAAGACAGATCTGCACCTCAAACTGGTATAGATGTACTAAAACTTGATTTAGTTGCATTGGGCTATATATAAAATGAAAGTCCCTGGTAGAAACATCTACTATCTGAGTGGTGCCCTGAAGTGTGACACAGCAGAGGCAGCACAGGCCTTATTTGTGAGGGGAACCAGACCATTAACATCTCTTTGGTTTATTAAAAATCCTGCTAGGTAGATAATCCTACTAGAGAACTGAAAGTTCTTCCAGCCCTGTAGTTTCCTGAAGCTGGAGGGAACAATATTAAAGGATGCTGTATTTTGAGCAGCCACAGGGTTTAGGTGCACATTGGTCTTGATAATGTTGCACTCCAGTGTAGACATCAGCACAGTGTAGTGTGAGGACACTTTACCACCTCTGTCAGTGCAGAGTTCCTGTCTGCTTTTGTTCAGACTAATGAAGTGGTCTGGTTCTGGAAGTTAGGACCCAGGCATGGTTGCATCAGCTGCTTTCTGTCTCTGGTGATCATAGGACAACAGAGCAGTTCCTCTGGAGTTTCCTGGTTTGGATTTGAGATAAGGAGGAGATCGATGGAGCTGGATATCTGTGTGGATGTGGTCTACAGAAGAGAAAACTCTGTAGTGGAATTTGACTCAGAGCTGCAACAGGACAGAAATTTGTAACAGTTTCTCCACAGGAGAAGCATAGGTTTGGTGAATTTGGGCTGGGGGCTACAGTCACTTCAGTAGAGAGCCTGCAACCTTGCAGAGTTTTTCAGTGCTTAAATATCATAGAATCACTTAGGTTGGAAAAGACCTCTAAGATCATCAGGTCCAACTGTCAGCCCAGCACCCCCATGCCACTAAACCTATGTTGCCATGTGTTTTGAACCCCCCCACCCCCCCCAGGGATGGTGACTCCACCACTGCCATGGGCATCCTCTTCCAATGCCTAAACACTCTCTTGCAGGGAAGAAATTTTTCCTAGTGTCCAACCTGAATCTCCCCTGGCATAACTTGAGGCCATTTCCTCATGTCCTATCACTCACTTGTTGCTTGGGAGAAGAGACCAGTCCCCTCCTGGCTCCAGCCTACTTTCAGGGAGTTGTAGAGAGTGAGGAGGTCTCCCCTGAGCCTCCTCTTTTCCAGACAAAATAACCCCAGTTCCTTCTTGCTCCTCACAACACTTGTGCTCTGGACCCTTCACCAACTTCCTTGCCCTTCTTTGGGCATGATTATAATGCTTTGACTGATCAAACATACTGATAGAGAAAAGGAATGAAGAAAGTTGTGAAAGGTGTAGCTCAGAAAGGCAGAACACAGAGCAGTCAGGTTATCAGGCTGGTTACTCTTGATTTATTAACACATGTGTGACCTAAGACTCCTGTTTAGTTTTCATTGAAGCCCTTTATGAACAAAATGCTTCAGGCATAGACATCCTTCTCAGGTTGTGCAACTTGTACATTGTAAGTGTCCTGAGAGCAATTACCATGTTATGAGTATACCTTGGTTTTGCAGAAGCTTGGCTTGACCTGAGCAGATGAAATGGCCCTGGAGGACCAGCTACATTGTTGTTTTGTCAGCATATAAACTGTCTCTTGCATCCAGAAGTTGTCTTGTGTGTTAACTTCAGATTATAGTGGTACACTTGAAGATACATTGTATCTTGTAGACACAAGATGAGCCTTATGGTGCTTCAGGATGAAAGAAATCCTTTTGTTGGGTTTTTTTTTTTGCCAAGAGCAGAGTGATTTGGGGCTGATTCCTCCATCTAAGCATGTTTGCACCTTCTCACAGTAATTAAGCAAAACTCCTCAGAGTCTTACAAAGCTTTTTCATTGAAGTGAGTCATGATCTTGAAAATGGTGTTCACCTGCTTGTTCCTGGAGCTGTGGCCTCCTGCCCATGCCAGCAGACCTGGGAGGTTACAGGAGGAAGCCAGCAGACAGCATTCTTTGCTGCCTGTGCATTGCAAGAGCATGATTCATGCATGTAGCTAAGCACTGGAAGGTCTCTGACAGAACACTGGAGCAGTTGGAAAGCCTCAAGCTTCAGCTTCAGTGTCTTATGTGTGTAGATGCTTTGGAGATGTGCTTTAAACACCCAGACATGCAGCTTACTGCCTTACAGTAGAGCCTTTGTGAAACATGTGAGTTCCACAAAAGCAGAAGAATCTCCCAGGAATATCCTGTGGAGGAAAATGAGAGGTGCAAGGAGAAGATTGGTTTGTGATGAGAGGGAAAGGGCCAGGCTTGCAGGGTATAAAAGGAGGTGGAGAACTCCTTTGATGAGCTGATGGTGTTTTCATGAGTGAGAGTACTCACTGTGCAGATTTTTAACTGTCTGTGAGAATATTTTTCGATCACTAGGTAAGGAAAAACTGGAGAGTCTCATGAAGTGTCTAAAAGTATTAAATGTATACTAGAGTGTACAAATATGGGCAGATGTCTAACAAAACTGACCAAAGAGCTGCAGTGTCATACCTGCAGCTTAAGGACAAAAGTAAGAAGCACTCCAGTGTTGGAAAACTGAAGAGCTTGTGTCTGCAGATGATGAATAGGTTAAAAGTGAGTCTTAGTGCTGCCTTCTGAGTCAGGCTAGGTGAGCTAAGCTTATTCACTGCTTAAAGAACTCATTAACAACTTTTAATCACTTGCTGTCTGAGTTTCCCACCTGTGCAGGGAGGAAAGGATGAGACTTTTGCCACTTACTAGTGTTGAGAGCTGATACAAATTGTGTTGTATCACCAGCCTCTTGTGGGTTTCTCCCTAGTCACAGAATCAGGGTTGGAAGGGACCTTAAAGCTCCTCTATCCCAAGCCCTGTGCCAGCCCTGGGCAGGGACACCTGGCACTAGAGCAGCTTGCTCCCAGCCCCAGCCAGCCTGGCCTGCAACACTGCCAGGGCTGGGGCTGCCACCACCTCTCTGGGCAACCTGGCACAGTGGCTCAGCACCCGCATGGGGAACAACTTCTGCCTAATGTCTAATCTAAATCTGCCCTCCTCTAGTTTGGATCCATTCCCCTAGTCCTATTGCTGCCTGACATCCTAACAAGTCCTTCCCCAGCCCTCTTGTAGCCTCTGCTACAAGAAGTCTCCTTGGAGCCTTCTCTTCTCCAGATTGAATAATCCCAACTCTCTCAGTCCAGAGCATTCTTGTCAAAAGAGTTGTTGGTAAATCTTGCCTTGTGATAAACCTTGAAATTCCTGTGTCTCCCCGTTGGAAGCACAAAGTGTAACTGACATGTAATCAGGTACAGATGGGCTTAGGTTTTTTTTTTCTGATGCTGAGTGATTCACTGATTGCTTTGGATAGTCTTGCTGCAGAATTGGAGTCCATAACAATAAAGAAGTGGAGAAGTAGCTGTTAGCCAGTCTGTCAGATGTACAGCTTTAATGTGTTTTCAACTGAATTAATACATAGATGGCAAGAAACTTGGACTGTAGGAAAAGCAGCAGAAGCTCTAAACTGTCAAGCAGTGTTTTGATCTCTTGTACTTGGTATATGCCTTGCAAGGAGACGTGTGGTGTTTTTAAGAAGCCTGTGCAATCACTATTTGGAGTCTAGTAACTTGTATTAGGTTGTTACAGACCTAGCACAATTCCTAGTGGAGATTGAAGCTAAGGAACAGTTTTCCTAACTGAAGGAATGCTGAGAGAAACTTCAAGGTGTTACAAATATGAAATGGGAGGTGATTATTGTGCTGCTAAGGAACTCTTGACTTTTACAGATGATTTTTGATCCCACTATGAGCAAAAAGAAGAAGAAAAAGAAGAAGCCCTTTATGTTGGATGAGGAAGGAGGAGATACACAAGCAGAAGAGACTCAGCAGTCAGAAACAAAAGAAGCTGAACCAGAGCCAACAGAAGACAAAGACGTTGAAGCAGATGAAGAAGACAGCAGGAAGAAAGGTAAAGTGAATCCAGACTCTCAAAGGCAGTCCTGTATTTTGAGACTGCAAGCCCCAGTTCAAGAATTTGACCTTCTGACAGGGTGCAGTGCTGGGGCCCAGCTTTGTTTAGAGGCTTGTGTGCAGTGCTCCACTTCCTGCTTGAAGGAAATCTTTCACTCCTGCTTCAAATCACATTCAGAGCCATTCAGCAAGCTGCCAGGGGCTTAGGGAAATTCCACTTTCCTGCCTCAGAGTCTTTGGTGTGAGACAATAGAAAGAGAATCCCAAAATAATTAGCATGAAGTTGTTTTCAACATGCACTTGTTGCAATAATTATAAAATTATGACTGGGTTTAGTTTGCATAATTAAGCAGTAGTGTGACAATAGAAATATAATGAAAAGAGTTTCTAGTTTGGGGACAATTGTGAGGGTGATAACTAGAGTTTCTTTGGAATCCTTTAGGAAATAAGCTTGCAGTTGTGTGTATAACCTTGCATTTTCAATTGAGGCCAATGTCATTGCAAGAGGAGCTGATTCAGGGCATGCTGTTAACTTACATCCAGTTTGTTGGTAAAACTGGCTCCTACAGTAGACCAAAGAAACTCTACCTTCCTCCTACAGTTTTCTTTCATTTTTTCAAGCATCTGTACTATAATGACAGAAGTGGTTAGTTTCCTTTGTGCAGCAGAAAGAGATTAAGTACTTAAAAATCAAGGAAGTGCAGTTAGAAGATGCAGAAATGGTAGAATAGTCCCAAGGTATTTGGGGGTAGAGGGGAATGATCTCTTTAAAAGCTGGAGGGACTACAGGTCCTTGTTTGTCTTAATATGTCTTCAATATGTCTTAAACTATTAATATTAAATGGTATTAAACCATTAATATGTCTTAATGGTTTGAAGATTTGGATGTAAATGAGAAACCTGAATGTCCCAGCTGTTTCTACACTTACACTTCTTTTGGCAATCCTGTGCTTTCTAGATACAACAGATGACCTGGATGATTTAAACTTCTTCAATCAAAAGAAAAAGAAGAAAAAAACAAAAAAGATATTTGATATAGATGAAGCAGAAGAAGGTGTAAAGGTTTGTCTGCCTGTGTATGCCTGAACACTTTGCTGCTTTCACTTTGTGGGTAATGGCAGTGCAGGAGTAGTTTCCAGTCTGTCATGGTGTCTTAGTGCAGTTCATAATGAAACTGAAGTTCCACTGTGTCTTTTCTGTCTAATAGATTCTGCTGCATGTGTTGCTCCTCTAGGAGCAAGTAACTCTGCAGTCTGGAGTGAGGGTGGACTAGCATCAAGGTTAAGTGTCTTTTGTGGCAAGAGAAGTAAATAGATGTCAGAAGCCATGCCCAGAATAGTCCTCTAAAGGCCAGCCTTTCCAAGGAAGGGTAGATATCTGCTGAGAAATCTCTTCTTGCTCTCCTGTTTTCTTCAGAAATGATTGGCTGCTCTTCTGTCTGCCAGAAGGTGTAGGAGATATTTTTACTCCTCTCAAGTTTATTCCAAGTCATGCTTTGTATCATGTGTTAGTGTAACTAGCAAGCCCAGAGAGCAAGAGGACAGAGAAATGTTACATTGTGGATAAAGCTCTTCTTTAGATTTTGCCTTTTGGGCAAGAAAATGTCCTTCTGATCTGCCCCAGGCTGGTGAAGTGCAGAACTGGGATAAGAGCTTGGACTGGCTGCAGGTAGCACAGCTTTACTGTCTGGCATGGCAGGGTGTTTTGTTCCCTAGGCTGATGCCTTTAGGTGAGCATAGGGTAGCCTTGTTGTTCACCTGAGGATTTTTGCCTGCATTGAAGACCTAGTAGGAAATCAACTATTCCAAAGGAAAGAGTATAAACTAAGTTTTGATACAGGAGTGCACTGTTGGGTGCATGTCCTGCATTGTCTCTGAGCTTGCCATGCAGGCATCTAGCCCTGCTTCAGTGCAGCACTCTGCTCTCTTCAGCATGCTCCAGTCCCATCCTTACCCCTTACCTTTCAGGACTGGGGGGGATGTTGCTACTGTTCATCTAGTATTCAGGATTTCTAAGGCTGTGCAGTGGAAGTCTGTGTTTAACACTGTCAGCTGTGATCTTCCTCTTTCTTTGCAGGACTTGAAAATTGAAGGAGAAGTGCCAGAGGCAGTAGTAGAACCTGAAGATGACCTTGATATCATGCTGGGCAATAAAAAGAAGAAAAAGAAGAATGTCAAGTTTCCAGATGAAGATGAGATAATGGAGAAGGATGAAGGTGAAAGTACAGCCTAGCTCAGGGAGATGTTGAAAGTGAAATATAGTCCATGATGTAGGTGAAGGGGTTTTGTTCTAGGGCCTTTTTTGTTTCAAAGTTCCTTTTGAACCTTTACCCCTATGTCATTTATCAGGAGAGTGTCCTATAGAAAAGCACTCTCTGAGTGCTGGTGTCCCTTGTAGGCAGACAAACAGAGAAGAGTTGTGCTCCTGTCCTAGTGGAATCTTCTTTGTCCCTCTTAGAAATAGTGTGAGGGAAAAGGATGTTTTATTTCTTCTTACTGAATCCCAAACAACTTTCTTTACAGCTTTTGAGGATGAAGATAGCAAAAAAGATGATGGCATTTCTTTTAGCCTTCAGTCAGGACCTGCATGGGCAGGCTCAGAAAGGGACTACACATATGATGAGGTAATGTTCAAAGACTTCTTCCAAACAGTGTCAGTAGAGCAGCACCTGCTGCTCATGTGTCCTGGGCAGAAGCTCATGAACAGAAAAACAACAGAAAGCACATCTTTTATCACAGTTAACTTGCCTACAGGCCAATATTAGTGATAGTTAAACCACCCCTGCAAATACTGAGCCAGTGTGGATTTTCAAGTAAACCTTCTTTTCTTTTGCATGTATCAGAATGGTTTGTGAAGTGTGTGGTGTGGAGAATGTGGGGAAATGCTGGTGGGCAAAGATGGTCTGATGTTTGTTAGGAGTCCTGTGGCAAGCTTTTTTAGAAGGGCTGCAATTCAGCTGAGAAATGCAAGATGCTCATGTGAATTGTTTTGTTTTGCAGTTGCTCAATAGAGTATTTAACATCATGAGGGAAAAAAATCCAGATATGGTGGCAGGAGAGAAAAGAAAATTTGTCATGAAGCCTCCACAGGTTGTAAGAGTAGGGACCAAGAAAACATCTTTTGTCAACTTCACAGACATCTGCAAATTGTAAGTATCCTCTTGATTTCCCAGGATTAGTGTGGCTGAATGCCCCTTTCTCTGCTGATGGCTCTTGTGTTGAGTGCATGTTTGCTGGCACAAGACTCTGGCAAAGCAGAAGTAAACTGAAAGCTGTTTCAGTCATGCTCTTTGTTTCCTCTGCATCTCTCTGTAAGAGGATAGTTATGGAGCTAATTCCTTACTTTATGTTTAAATGATGCAAATAGGAGGCTTGCTACAAGGACTGAAATGAAAGCTACTACTGAATTTGCTGGGGTCTCTAAAGTCTATAGTTGGGGCACCAGTGGGCATCTCTTTGCAAATCTGAGTGGGGAGGTGGGAAAAGTGCTCTCTCATTTGAGCTGGCAACAAATACTGCTCTCTTGGTAAATGATATGGAGTTCAGTAATGTTCTTTTTGCTTGTTTTCTGCAGTGCTTTCAATATCTTAATTATTTATTAATTATCTTATTTATTTGTGGGAGTGCATAGCTGAGTTGTTTCAGAAGTGTGCCACAAATGAAGATCTGAGTAGTATACTAAAGGGAAGGTTTAATATGAGCTAGTAACAGGTTGTTTTTTCAGGGAATGGTGAGGGATGGGAGAGTAAGAATGGGAAATCTCACATAGAAAACGTACTGTTACTAGTTACTGTAATTGTGTGTTTGATTTGGAGGGGATGGTGGGCTTTTTAATGAAGGCTGTTCAGCTTTCTTGTGCCCTCAGTCATTATCTGCCTGTGGTGTTTTGGTGCAGAGCCTCTGGCTGTGGTCACTTTTCAGTTCAGTCCTGTGTAACTCACATTTCTCTGAAGGGAGAAGATTAAACATATCCTCACTCTATTTTTAGATTACATCGTCAGCCAAAACATCTCCTGGCATTCTTGTTGGCAGAATTGGGTACAAGGTAAGGCTCTCCTGAGCTCTTTCTGTGCTTATGCATGGGGGAAACAATGGCATTGGAGTTAGTCTGATCACATCTGACATAGCTGTGTGAACATTAGGCTTTTCTTGCCTGTGCTGAATGATTGAAGAGATCCTATCATAGGGAAGAGCTACAGAGCAGGGAACAGTTTGGATAAGAGGTTGGATCCCCTGTTTGGACCTTTCTTAAAGATGCTGTGCCAGCAGAGCTGCTTGTCACAGCTGGAGAGGAGGATTCTGTGGCTCCTCTCAGCCCAAGGCAGATGACAGGGAAGGGAGAATGCCTCCTTGCTGAAGGGCAAGTCCTGTAGGCCTGTAGCTAGTTCTTCTGTTTAATGCAGTAAGTTAAAACCTCTTGTTAGCATAAAAGCAGTGTTGGTTTTGTGTGTCTCTTCTCCAAGGTCTCATGTGTGGTGGTGGCCTTCCTGGCTGGCTGTTCATTTCTCTGTTGTAGGCTACAATGTTGTTACAGGTAGACAATCAAGGAGTCTAATGTGTATGTAACAAGTGTCTGTTTGATTGGCCTTTGGAGTCTCTTCAGCTGCAGATGACTCAAATGTAAGCTTAGAAACCATGATGTGAGAAAACATTCAACTTACTACAGCAGAATGGCTAGAAGAGGATCTTACTAGGATATTACACCTTACTAGGTAGTGGTCTTGGTCATAAGGCTCAGAGGAGACCTTGTCTCTCTCTACAACTCCCTGAAAAGAGGTTGGAATGAGCTGGGGGTAGGTCTCTTCTCCAGGTTTAACAGGGAGAGGATGAGAGGAAATGGCTTCAAGTTGCAGCAGGGGAGGTTTAGATTAGATAGAAGGAGGAATTTCTTCCCTGCAAGGGTTGTTAAGTCTTGTTCCAGGCTGCCCAGGGAGGTGCTGGAGTCACCATCCCTGGAGGGGTTTAAGAAACATTTAGCTGTGGTGCTTAGGGCCATGGTTTAGTGGCATGGGGGTGATAGGGATGCTTGGACTTGATGAGCTTAGAGGCCTCTTCCAACCTTACTGATTCTGTGATAAGCAGGTGATAATTCTCCCTTCTGTAAAGTTCTTCTGGTGGGGTAGCTTAGCTATAGGAGTGAGTTTTGCTGGAGTTTGCTTTCACTGCAGTGAGGATTATGCTTGGCCAAGATTTCCTGGAGGTTTTCAAGTACCTTGAGAATTCCACATTTTTTTCCAGAAGTAATTCTCACTTAATGTCTTGAAGAGTGCATCATTCTCTTGCTTCATCTTCCTGCCTTGTTTTAACTCTTGAGGTGTTCTGCAAATCAAATAATGTATTTTGTTTTTTTCTTTTACTTAGTGGCTCAATAGATGGTAACAACCAACTTGTAATCAAAGGAAGATTCCAGCAAAAACAGATAGAAAATGTCTTGAGAAGATATATCAGTAAGTCTAAGTCCCTTTTCCACTCCAGTTTCCTCTCAGGTCCATGTGTGTGCGTGCTGTGCACATGCTGTGCTAAAAGGCTACAATTTGCTGCAGCTTTAGAAAGGAATAATGCAAGTGGAGGGGATTCTGCCGTGGTTATAATAAACACCTAGGTCCTGTCCTGGCACTAGACCATACCAAGGGAAACAGTGAGAGCATTGGGGAATTGCTTGCTTTTTCTTTGCCTTTCATTTCTTGGCTTTGAGAACTATGGAAAATAACAGTAATTGTTGATTTTAAAGCCTGTTGTACAGCTAATTAACAAATGCACTGCGTGCGTGTGCTACTGGTCAAAGGACTCAGATTATGTGTAACAAAAAACTGTTGCTTTAGAGCTGTCAATATACAAGAGCTGCTGACATCTGGGAATGCTGTTTCAGCACAGGAAGTTATGGAACACCAGTGGGAAGCCTGAACTGGTTATTAACACACCAGTATCAGTGCATAATGTGCCATGTGAAACCTACTCCTCATTAACCTGGGTACTAAGGGGCATTTTTAGGTTGCCTCAACCTCTGTGGTTTTTCAGAACAAGCCACTTGTAAGTTAGTAGATGGATTTGAATAGCCTTTCCAGACTAATGGCTGAGGCCAATGGGATGAGCTTCAACAAGGCCAAGTGCCCAGTCCTACACTTGGGTCCCAATAAGCCCATGCCAGGCTCTAGGCTTGGGGCAGAGTGGTTGGGTTGGTGCCTGGCACAGAAGGAGCTGGGGGTGCTGGTTGAGAGTTGACTGAGCATGAGCTAGCAGAGTGCCCAGGTGCCCAAGAAAGCTAACAGCATCTTGGCCTGGAGCAAAGCTAGTGTGAGCAGTAGGAGCAGAGAAGTGATCATCCTCCTGTCCTCAGCACTGGGGAGGCCACACAGAGAGTGCTGGGGTCAGGTTTGGGTCCCTCAGTCCAAGAAAGAGCCAGAGGCATTGGAGTGTGTGCAGAGAAGGGCAAGGAGGCTAGGGAGGGCTCTGGAGCACAAGTGTGCTGAGGAGCAGCTGAGGGCACTGGGGTTGGTTAGTGTGGAGAAGAGGAGGCTCAGGGGAGACCTTAGCTCTCTCTACAACTCCCTGACAGGAGGTTGCAGTGAGCTGGGGGTAGGTCTCTTCTCCAGGGTTAACATGGAGAGGACAAGACGAAATGGCCTCAAGTTGCAGCAGAGGAGGTTTAGATTAGATAGAAGGAGAAATTTCTTCCCTGCAAGGGTTGTTAAGTCTTGTTCCAGGCTGCCCAGGTAGGTGCTGTAGTCACCATCCCTGGAGGAGTTTCAGAAACATTTAGCTGTGGTGCTCAGGGCCATAGTTTAGTGGCATGGTAGTGCTAGGTATGGTTGGACTTGATGATCTTAGAGGTCTCTTGCAGCCTTGCTGCTTGTGTGCCTGTGTGCAATGCTGCCTTTTGTCTAAGTGGCCTGCATTCCTTCTGTGCAGAGGAGTATGTGACGTGCCACACGTGCCGCTCGCCAGACACCATCCTGCAGAAGGACACCAGGTTGTATTTCCTGCAGTGTGAGACCTGCCACTCGCGCTGCTCCGTCGCCAGCATCAAAACTGGCTTCCAGGCTGTCACAGGCAAGAGAGCACAGCTCCGGGCCAAAGCTAACTAACTAGCTAGCTAATCACCACTGGATTCATACAGAGTTGTTCTGGGGAGATGGCACTGGACAGGTTTACAACCAGAATGGATTTAATCATTACATTAAACACAAGATTGGCCAAACCACCAGAAATGTTGGCTTTTTGTTTGGTCTGGGAAAGCCTTGCAAGGTGCAGATCCTCAAGCTGTTCACATGCATTTGCTCATTGAATCTCTTTTACCAGCTGTAAGGAACGTGGTGGGAAAGGAGGTGCTTTTTAATCCATTCAGACTTCTGTAAAACACAAGATAAATTAAAGATCCTATAACAGTCAGTGTCTTGGATGTTTTCCTTCAGTTTCCTCTTTTTTAAACAGTTGATGGGAATGGTTGGAAATGATGTTCTGAAGATTGTGTCACTCAACTCCAGCCAAGACCCAGAATCAAGTTTAAGCTCAAATGTTCTTTTGCATTTACCTAACAGGCTTGTTTTTAGTTAGGCTATCATTAAATAGAGAAACCAGTCACAAAAGGTCCCAGGGATGACACACCACCAGCAGAACTGCTCATGCTTTTATAACCACACTAGGATGGGAATGCATTTTGCACTGAAAGTGGCATCGGGACATGGTGATTCTGCTTAACTAGGCAGAAGATAGCTTTGGGGGACAGGTCAGTCACCATCTTGGTGCTGAATCTTAACACAGAATTGTTAAACTGTACTCTAAGCTGTCACATAATACCAAATTTTGCCATTTCTAATAGAGAAATAATTTGTTTCTTGAAGTCCTGCACTCCTCATCACTTTATAAAACAGCTAAATGCAGGGGGAAAACGGATGTAGGTACTATGATTGTGTGATGGCTGCAGCAAACTATCCTTATCCAAGTCTTGACTTTACAGAAGATGCTGCCCAGGAGTTTGAGTTCCAAATTAACATGATTGCTTCTTGATCCTAACGTGCACTTCTCCCCACTAGCAGTCAGCATCAGTAAGTCCAGGGACAGGCACAGTGCTGCCCTGACTAGTTTCTTAGTGCTGTAGAGGTGTTGTTACAGCTGCCAAGTAGAGAGATGCAAAGGGGGAGTGAAGTCTCTCTTGGGTACCAGAAAGGGGAACAGTTTTCCTACTACTGCCAAGCTGACACAGGGTCAGGACCCTAGGCACCTCTCCCTGCAGGTGAGCTGAGTAGCCTCCTCCCCAGAGACAAGGGAGGACATTCTGGGTGCAATTCATCAAAGAGCAGAAACTTGAAGGGTTTCTACCAAGTTTTAATCTTTGTATGTATGTTAACACAGAACATGGGCTTGCTGGGGAAGTCACTTACTTGCTATTTGAAAACTTGACAGCACTGTAAGCCTTACCCCAAGATTTTGTGGTTGGTTTCTTCAAAGCATTTTGGATTTCAAGTGAGCTATAACTAATGTTGGATGTATCTGGAAGTGAATAAAGCCAGGATCAGTGCCTCTTGTAACATTGTTGTAGTCTTGTTTTCTTCTCTGGCAAATACGCGTTCTCCTGTTGGAAGTAAAACCATGTGGGAGAAGTGCTAGTTGTGTTTTGGTTGCAGTCCCTCACTGTTGGGACACCCTGAAAGAGCTGAAGAACAATGATACTTTCTATTTTTAAATGCTTGTTTTTTTCCTTGGGTTAAATACCTTTAACATAAACAGCATGGCCTTGAGCCAGACTTTGACTTCATTATCTACTGAAATCAAGAAGATCAGGTCAACAAGATCAAGTGAATAACTGATTGTTCAAAGCCATCATCTGTGAGCTCTCCTGGCTCACAGGAAGGCTTTGTAGGTGTAGGTGATTTGGAGCCTGGGCATGAAATCCTGAAGGCATGCTTTTTCCTCTCTGCTCTGCTGACACCTCCTCTGGAATACTGTGTCCAGCTCTGGAGCCCTCAACACAGAAAGGACATGGAGCTGATGGAGCAGGTGCAGAGGAGGCCACGAGAATGCTCAGGGGCTGGAACACCTCTGCTCTGAGGACAGGCTGAGGGAGCTGGGATTGTTCAGCCTGGAGAAGAGAAGGCTTCAGGGGACCTACTAGTGACCTTCCAGTACCTAAAGGGAACTTCCAAGCAGGCTGCAGAGGGCCTGTTTGCAAAGGCCTGCAGTGAAAGGACAAGGGGCAATGGTTTTAAATTGAGAAGAGTAGATTTAAACTGGACATTAGAAAGAGGTTCCTCCCTACGAGGGTGGTGGAACACTGGCCCAGGTTGCCCAGGGAGGTGGTTGAGTTCCCATCCCTGGAGGCATTGCAGGTGAGGCTTGCCAGGGCTCTGGGCAAGCTGCTCTAGTTGGGGATGTCCCTGGCCACTGCAGGGGGGTTGCACTAGATGAGCTCCAGAGGTCCCTTCCAACCCAAACCAGTCTAGGATTCTATGATCTATGATTCTATGATTCCTGGCTCAGCTTTGGAGTGAAACATCTTGAGCTGTAGGTTCTTATTTCCCTGTGGCATGAGCTCACTGCTGCAGGAAGTGTCTTCTCTTTCTAGGAGCAGATCCTAGTTGAGTCTACGCTCCCACAAGAGCTGTTTGGACAGAAATGCCTCTTGCAGCTTGTAAGGCTGATGGAAGTTTGCAGAGCAGTTCAGTGTTTTGGGGCAATGAGGTAGAGTTTGGGATCTTAGCTGAATGTAAGCAAGCAGCTGAAGCATGGAGCTCTTGCCAGAAGAAGGTTGTAGGGGTCTTTTTTGCCTTGGGTCTGCATGGAGGCTGGTATTTGGGGGCAGACAGAACTGTGTTTCCTCATGTTTGTTTCTCTGAGCTGAAAATTGGCTGTATAGTGCTGCTGGAGATGTGGGAGACAAGATTTTTAGGTCCTTGTAGACTTTCAGACCACAGAGCAGAATGGAGGCCCTGTTGGAATGGGTTGGGGGGAGCCTGGGAGCTAACCAAGAGCATAGGGATGCCACTAAATTGCTCTTGTCCACTGCTGCTGCCATGCCCAGTCTTCTTTCCACCTCACCTGAACTGCTGTAGGTCTGTTCCTTTCAGCAGTGAAGATGCAGCAGAGCTTTCAGCCCAGAGCATGCACAAGAGGCTTGTCACTGGAGGTCCTAGGAGAGCTATGCAGAAGTCAGGTTGCTGCCAGTCAGCCTGAAATGTACTCCTGTCCTTGTAAGAGGAATAATCTCTCTATAACCCACTTTTACCAGGTACATGCTTTTATCTGCATTGTGTGAGCTCAAAGGGTTAGGTGACCTTGCTCAGGTCACTAAAGTACCCAGTGAAATGCAAAGAGCCTAGCTGCCTGGTTCAGGAGAGGTGCAGTGGCATCAGCTCCCCTCCAAGTGCTGTGGACTCTTAGGGTCATAAGTGAGATTAACCTCTGTTCATGGAAGCTTCAGGCCAGAGCAAGGATTTAATCAAAGCAGGAGAGGTTTTATAACCACAAATGGTGTAGAGGAGGAGAAGCATTTATAAGAAGTTTCTACTGAGAGGGAGTTAGTCCTGTGCTCAAGTCATCCTGCATTGTGTCCTCCAGACACACAGCCCAGCCCCTGAAGTCCCTGCTTTGTCACCTGTGAGCCCACTTGCCAGGGGAAGTTGGTCACCTAAGATTGTAAGCAAGGAGAAGGAAAAGCAGAGTGAGAGCTGCTGCTGGAAACAGGAGAAGGTTTGTCACAGATTGCATGGGGTGTTCTGCTGCAGTCAGGCCAAGTGTGTTTTGGTATCTAGTGCACGAGGTACAGGAATAGAAACAGCAGGCAAGCTCTGAAAGTCAGGAGAACATGAAGCTGTGATGCTGACAGCCAAGAGTCACCAGAATCATAGAACAGAATCATTAAGGTGGAAAAGACCTCTATGATCAAGTCTAACCATTGATCCAACACCAGCATCCTGCTGGGAGGTGACAGAACTTACCTCAATCACTTTTCTCCAGCTCTGTTCTGCTCCTCTGCTCAGTTTTGTTCCTAGAGGTTTCTATTTCTACTCAGGTTAACAGATGAGTTAGTAAGCAAGAGGCCAAGCTTTGAGAAAGAAGCTGAGTGGTGTGGTTGATGTGCCAGAAGGGCAGGATGCCATCCAGAGGGATCTGGACAAACTTGAAGAGTGGGCCCAAGAGAATAAAATGAAGTTTAATAAGTCAAAATGCAAGGTCCTGCATCTGGGTAGGAGTAACCCTAGATAGGAGTACAGACTGGGTGAAGAGCTCATTGTAAGCAGCAGTGCAGAGAAGGACTTGGGGNGCTCCATCCCTGGCAGTGTTCAAGGCCAGGCTGGATGCAGCCCTGGGTGACCTGGGCTAGTGATTGGCATCCCTGCTCAGTGTGGGGAGGTTGGAACTAGATGATCTTTAGGGTCCCTTCTAACCTGGCCAGTCTAGGATTCTATGATTCTATGAAAGAATGGAAGGCAGATACTTAAGAGGAAACAGCTGCACAACAATTACCAGCTCAGCTCCAGCCTCTATGGACAACAACCTGCAAAGCCACCCCAGCTTCCAAAAGAATTGCTTCCTCTTCTATTTTTAACTTGGTTTTGCCATAGGAAAGGTTAGTCCCATGGTGCCTGAGTAGCAGTACATAATTGTCTGTAGTTTCCCATTTGACAAGTGGTTGCTCTCCTGCTTTGTGGCTTTGCACCCTGGCTGCTCCAGTGCAAGTTCTTCCCTGAGCAGCCTGTTCCTGGCTCCTGCCAGAGGCAGGATGTGTGTTGGCAGTAACCCTGGATGCCAAGCCTGGCTTCACTTCCCTGCACCTGAGCTGTGCTGTTAACTGGGGATTTTCCCCAGCCACTAAGCTCACCCTTCCCTAGAAAGGTGAAGGACTCAGATGATGGGAAAATAGGTGGTTTGGTGTGCCTGGAGAGTAAATGGCCAGAAGCACATGTGTTAGAGGTGGTGGTCAGGTACCAGGACAAGCCTGCCCTGGTGAAAGCATCTCTGGAGCTTTTCCAGCAGGGCAAAGGGACCTAGAGCTGAAGTCTGCAGATGTTTGGTTTCCCACAGTGTTGCTGGGGATTGGCCAGGGTTAGGCTGGACATACATGGCTCTACCTTGCCTCCTACTTTCTGCACACATAGAAGCATTTTGGCCCCTCAGCTGTGGTATGCTCTACTCCTAGGTGTCTGTCAGACCTAGGAGAAACTCAATGGCTCTAATTTGGGCTAACAGCAGAGAAGGGAGCACAAGTCCATGTGCCCTTTCTGTATGCCTCCAGCTGCAGAGAGCTGATGGAGATGCTCTGATCCTGACCAGCTGCTTAAATGATCTGGGACCAGGAGGAAGATGCTCTCTGGGAATTGTGGAATCCTAAAGAGAAGCAGGTTCAAGGGCTCTTGCTGACCTTCCACAGGTGCTGTCTCCTCTGGAAAAGGCTTTGGCTTGAAGGGACATCACCTAGCTCTAGTCCCTTGGTTAAGAAATGGTGGGGTGGTGGTGGGGGTGTTCAGCTCTTTCTCCAGGCAATGCTGAAGGTAGGGAAGTGCCTCCAGAAGTAATTCAGTCAGTCCTTGAGGTTTTAGCAAGAGCCTAGGAAGACTGTGCTCTGCCACAGATGAGATACTGATCCATGTTCACACAGTTACCACGTGTGTATACATTATACATTCAGAGATGTTCTGTGGATAAGAATAGGAGTCAACCCGTGCTGTTATTCTCTGTCCAAAGCCCAAGGGAGCAGCAACACTTCTCTCTGTCCAGGAGGAGAAATTTCCCCTGGCCCTAGAAACACCTTTCTGCCTGATAGGCAAGAGGAATTGGCTTTTTCTTGCAGTTAGCAAAATGCTTTCCCCTTTGCCTTGTGCTTGTGCCTAAGAGCAGGCTCATTCCTCCCTGTGGAACATGCTTTTGGCTTTTTGCAAATGGCAAACCACAAACTGTCATGACTTTACCTCTGGGTTATTCTTTTCCTGCCAAGTGCCCAGCAGAAATGTGAGGTACCTCCCCCTTTGGCCCACTGCATCTTCCATGCTGGGTCTCTGGGCTCACAGAGACTTTGGGTTTTCTCCCACAGAAGCAGGTTCCTTAATTCTACACTCTGGAGTAAAGTAGTTTTACAACCTTTGTTTCTTCCCCCAGCCTTGCTTTGGGTAATTCTCCCATAAATATTGTGTCTTTCTATCTTCCAGGTGGAAATATTGCATTTGGTATGGAACAAAACTGTGAGGCTTTGAGGGTGAAACATACCTGGGCCCTAATTGTCACCAGTGTTGGGTCTTGGTACTTCTAATGTGATCTTCCTGTCCTCTTCTGATAACATTTGTTTTCATTAACAAGGTGAAAGAAAAGGGAGTTCTAGTGCCTTTGGTGCAAGGAGAAAAGCTAGATGGGATTTGGTTTGAAAAGAAGGCACAAAAGGCAAGCAAAAAAAAAACATTTTCAGTTCTTTTTAGTTTGGTTGTCTGAAAGGTCTTTCTGTACTGCTCCTGCAACTCAGAACCTGCTGCAGCTCTTGTGCTGGCCTTGTGTTCAGCACCAAGCCAGCCTGTTTCTTCCCCACCACCAGCGTGGAAAAAATAAGTGATGGGAAACACAATCTCATCTGAAATGAAGCTTGAGTTCTTTTCCTTTCCTTCATTGTCTCCCCACTTTCTGAGCCCCTCAGACAATGGGCTGCCCTCCTGCAAGTCCCAGCCAGCAGAGAGGATTGGTTGTCTCTCTTTTTTTCTTCTGAAGGAGCTCTGCAAAGATCTCTTGGCTTCTTTTGAAGTGGTTCTTGAGGTCTGAGGCTGTGGTTGCCATTGAGGTTTCCCTTTTAGTGAGAGGCAGCTTGGGGCTGCCCATGTGGTCTCCATTTTGGGGTTTTTTTTTGCACATCAGAGCTTGTTTTTAATCCCAGACGTAGTCCACTTGCTCGAATATATTTAAGCTGCATCTCCAAGCATGTTGTTTCCCTCTCTGCACTTTGCTCAGGATGAGGGAGGTGGCCATATCCTGCCCTGACCAAGAACCTACTTGGGCTTGAGGAGTGAGGAGTGTGCTGGGAGAGGAGCCCCAAAAGTGCCTTGTGGAGATGCTGTGGGCAGAGAGGTGTCTTCTGAGCTGGCCAAGGTCAGGAGACAGGATCCTTTGGCATGTGTGGATATGAAGGGCATCTTCCAAGCAGGAAGGAGGGGGTCAAGCTGGAGCACAGGGTGAAGATCAGGAGTGGATGTGCCCAGATGGCTCAGGACCAGCCAGCAGAAGGAAACTCCAAGCAAGCACAGGGAAGGTTGCACTGCTGTGGCTCTGAGCCCCTCCTGCCTGGACTAACCTCCCCTCTGCAGCCCCTGGTTTGGCATCTCACTGCTCCTGCTGGCCCCGTGGTACTCCTGCTACTGCCATCTCCCCTGAGATGGACTTGTGCTCCTTCCCCTGCAGCAAAGAGAGGTTTTGCTGTGAAGGTTGAAGGGTTCCTGAAGATGGGAAGGAAAAGTGTAGGTAATGCAAAAATAAGATGGAACTTAATGCACAGAAATACTGAGAGGTAAGGATGATGGGCAGGGAGAAACTTGATGAAATTTAACAAGGGTAAATGTAAAGTACTGCATCTGGGAAGGAACAACCCCATGGATCAGTACAGACTGGGAACTGATCTGTTGGAGAACAGCCCTGGGGAAAAAGCTCTAGGAGTGCTGGTGGCTAGGAGGATGCCCATGAGGCAGCAATGTGCCCTTGTGGCCAAGAGGCCAATGGCATCCTAGGATGCATGAAGAGGAGCGTGGCCAGCAGAGCCAGAGAGGTTCTTCTCCCCTCTCCTGTGCCCTGGGGAGGCCTCCCCTGGAATGCTGTGTCCAGTTGTGGGCCCCTCAGCTCCACAAGGATAGGGAGCTGCTGGAGAGAGTCCAGCACAGGGCCAGCAAGATCCTGAAAGGAGTGGAGCATGTGCCCTAGGAGGACAGGCTGAGAGAGCTGGGTCTCTTCAGCCTGGACAAGAGGAGACTGAGAGGAGACCTCAGCAATGCTTAGAAATATGGGAAGGGTGAGTGTGAGGAGGAGAGAGCCAGGCTCTGCTCCATGGCATCCAATGGTAGGACAAGAGGGAATGGGAGCAAGTTGGAGCACAGGAGGTTTAGTATTAACCTGATGAGAAACTTGTTTGCAGTTCAGGTGCCAGAGCACTGGCCCAGGCTGCCCAGGAGGCTGTGGAGTCTCCTTGTCTGGAGCCATTGCAGAGCTGCCTGGACACATTGCTGTGTGAGCTGGTCTAGGTGCTCCTGCTCTGGCAGGGGGTTTGCACTAGATGATCTTTCTAGGGCCCTTCCAACCCCTGACATACTGGGATACTGTGATACTGTGAGGACTGGGTGAGGATGCAAATGGCAGAGAGCAAAGCTCTCTGAAATGCCACCAGAGAGCTGTGGCTCTCTGTGTGCAGAGGCACTGCTGCTGGCTTAGCATTCCTGCTGTCTGGAAATGCTGCTGTTTGGGAGCTCTGCTGTTCAAGAGGTGGCTGTGTGTATCAGATTGACCTTTAATTTGGGTTCTGGTGCCCAGTGCACCACACTTTGCCTGTTGTGCAGTGAATGGTTTCCAGCAGAGTGTGGTGTCAACAGTGGGTCTTGGATAGCCACAGCTTTGGCTGGGCCTGGCTGGGTGATTCTCTCTTGTTTCCAGCCTGGTTCAGTACCTCACTCCCAAATTCAGGGCACATCCCCTATCTTCTGTTAGCGGGGAAATCCTTTCCCTCCTGGGTAACTCAGGTCCCTTAAGGCAGGAGCTGAGAGCCCTGAGGAGGAGGTGCAAAAGCAGCACTTGAGTTTTGAAAGCTGGCCCTGGAGTGAGTTAGAGAAGCCAAATAATGTCTTCTGTGCTTATTCTTGCTATTATGGTTCTGATCCATAATGTTGGCTTTGTGGTGCCAGCACTGTTCATCTCAGCCATGTTTTGGGCCACCTTCCCACCAGGGTCTTGGTCCCCATGAAGGCAGAGCTGCTCTGATCCCTGCTCCTTGTGCTGAGCTCCACAGCCCAGGGAACACTTGTGGTGTTGCAGGGAAGGAAGAGGAGTTTCTGTGATGGCCTTGTTGGGAAAACTCTGTCACTTGTGCTGGAGGAAGGCTGCATTGCTTAGTTAGTGCTTGGATTTGGGAGAGGAAGCAAAGAGCAGCTGAAAGAGCTGTCACCTGCATGCTGCAGAGAGTCAGCTGCCACTCACCTGTGCCCTCTGCTTGCCTCCTGGCAGGAAGAAGTGCTGCCCAGCCTGGATTTCCCATGGATGTGATCCCTGCACAGGTGTCTCCTCTCACCACATCCTCAGGATTTGTGCTCTGCAAGGAGAGAGGCTGGTCCCTGGCTCTTGGGTTCAAGTCAGTTCCCTTTGCCCAGTGCCAGAGCAGTGAAGGGCTGAAGAGCTTCCTGGGGAGGTTCACAGCCAGCCTGGTTTGTGATAGACTGAGAGCAGGGAGAACTGACAGGAGTGATATTTTTGCTTTAGTGTCACCTCTGGATAGCTTCAGAGTTGCTGTGCTGCTTCCTCCTAGGATGTGCTGTGTATCTGAGCTGTGAGAGCTAGCAAATGGCATGGGGATACCTGTCTGCTGGGTCACACCTTGGGCTGTAGTGTCCTGGAGGGTTGAGTGCATGTGGTTAGGCATTGGCCCAGGCTGCCAAGGGCAGGGATGGACTCAGTATCCTTGGAGGGCTTCAAAACACTTGTAGATGTAGCACTTGGTGCCATGCTTTAGTGGCATGGAGGTGCTGGGTTGATGGTTGGACTTGATGATCTTAGAAGTTTTTCCAACCTACAGGATTCTATGATTTGCTGGAATATTCTTTTGGCTGCTGCTATGCAAACAAGTTCCTAGTTTCTTGTGTTAACAGCATGTGCACATCTTCTCTCCCTTGTGACCCAGTGTTAAGAGCCAGCTCTGGTGGCACTTACACCTCATGGCTCTTGTCTCTTGGTGCTACCATGGTCTGGGGCTGCTCAGGGCTGGAGCTGTGCTGCTGGGCTCCTGCATGGTGATGCTGCAGATGGCTCCCTGCTGCCAGACTGCTCTAGAAGCAGTTTAAATGGCTCTAGTTAGGTGTCACCACCTTGTTGCACCCAAAGCAGTTGGATCAAAGGAGGTGTGCAGATAGAAGTTCCCAAAGCCTCCCAGGTCTCAGCTGTGGTCCTGACCTTCCTCTGGCCTCCAGGAGCTGGTGTGCTGTGCTCAGGGTGGGACAGGCTGTGCTCTGGAGCTGCTGACGGGCTGAAGCATCCCCATCTAGCCACTCACAGCCAAGCCAACAGCCAAGTGTGGACATCTCTGGCTCCCAGGAGTGGTGAATTCAGCTGTGGTGGCTGAGGAAGAGCCACAGCAGTTGCCCAGCATCAGGACAGGAGGAGTGAAGAAGTGGCTGGTGAGCAGATGGGAAGGCTGCAGTTTGGTGCATGCTTCATGCCCAGTAATGTCTGCTTGGAAATGGGAGTAAAGGGGCAACAAGGAGGCTCAGGTGCTTCAGGTAGCTCTCTGCAGGCAGGGCTGGGACACCAGATTCCTGCTTCTGCCTGCACCTCTCATCCCTATCCTTCCCTTTCCTCCCTCTTGCATCCTGTCTATCTCAATCAGCCTTTGTTTGGGTCTCCTTTGCAAATGGCTTGGGCAGATCACTGGGGCTGGGAGCCCAGGGAGGGTCTAAAAGCTGGGATCTGTAGGATGTAGTGCTGGAAGAACCCTTTCAAACCTGGCAGGGGAAATAATCCACCTGCTAGGAAGTAAATCTGGGCAAGGAGAAGGTGCTGAATTGAGTGATCCCTTGCTGAAGTGACAGAGCACAGCCATGCTGACAGGTTCCTGTCCCCAAGCTGCTGAGATGGAGAGCTGAGCAGTGCCAGGGCTGTGGGGTCAGTGCAGGCAGGCCAGGCTGCCCCAGCCCCTCTGCCAGCCACACACACAGCATCTGGGATGTGTTCCCATCCAAGGCTGGCTGTGTTTTCCCTGCAGAGCATGGACAGGCTCCAGCAGCAGCCCTTGGGCTTCTGGAGCAGAGCTCTGAGTGTTTCCACAACTTTCTTGAGAAGAGGAAGAATATGGAATTAAATGACCCTCAGCTAATGGGAAGACAATGCAGGAGGGATGTGACAGCTCCCCCAGAGGATTCCCCAAAGAATGGCTCCTAGTCCAGCTCCAATCACTGACTGTATCCACAAGTGCTGCACAGATGCTAACTGTCATGCTTGAAGTTAACAGGACTTATTACAAATCAGTGGAGACTTCTGTTGCCTTTCCTGCCTCAAGCTGAAGGCAAGATTATAGAATGTCTTTCCATGTCCAGAAATACATAAAAGGAGGATTTGGGACTGGAGTCACCCTGCTCTGTCCCTCTAATGACTGAAAAAGCAGAGCACCAGAAGTCCCTGCTCTTCCCATCCAGAGCAGCACATGGCAGCCTAAAGTGTGTTTGCAGCTTCACGGGTTTCCTGTTTCCTTCTCAGAGGTGCAGGCAAGCAGTGGGCAGTCAGACTTTTGGGTTTGTTTGCAAGAAAGACCATGCTGCTCTTGCCACCAAATGCAGATGGGACAGCACAAGGCCAGCAGCAACCATGAGAAGCCAAGAGAAGGTCTTGGACACTTGGTAATGAGCTCTTGCCTTTGTGGGAGGTGGGGAAAGGCTTCAAGAGTTCCCAAGCTGGGTGTTCAGCTGAGTTGCTCCCTTGGTGTTGGTCATTTCTCTTCAGAATGTCCACATGTTAACTGTGGCCTGAGGGAAATGTTGGAGAGAATGGACTGGTCCAACCCTTCTCTTCCCACATCCTAGCAGGGCAGGGACAATTTCCAGGGAGTGACTCTATGGGGACACTGGATCTTGGAAAACAAGGTTGGGTGGATGTAGGATGGGTTCCTTTTCCATGCTTTCCAAAGCTAATGAGATCTGACAGGGGTTTTTGTGTCGTGGATACAGATCCTTCTGTGCCATGGTCTTGGGGAGGACCACACATCTTTCTGCTAACCAGGACAAGCCCAGTCCTGAGGCTTCTGCTCTTCACTGCAGCCTGCAAGAGCAGAGTGTGGCTTGGGCTGGGCAGGAGGATGGATGGGCTGGGGATAAAGCTCTCAGCGAGCAGCACCACACACTGCATCTCACCTCTCTGTTCACACCTGGGAGGATGGGATGGGACGGGATGGGACAGGACGGGATGGGATGGGATGGGACAGGACGGGATGGGACGGGACGGGACGGAGGAGTAGGGGAACAGGAGCTAGTGGTGATCAGGTGCACACTTAGCACTGGTGCCTTTGCCTGCACTCTGTGTGCATGGTCACTACAACTCCTCTGGAGTCCTTCAGCCTCTGCAGGTCCAGATGCTCTTGCCCTTGTGCCTTCACCTCCCTCTTTCTCCAACGCCCTGCCCCTGTGCCCCTGCAGAGGCCAGCTACCTTTCCCCTGCCCTCCCTCTCTCCAGCCCTGGGCAAGCCATGCAGACAGGGACAGGGTGACCCCTTCCTCCCCCTCTGCTCCTCTCTTGAGGGACTCAGCAAAGTCAGCAGGAACTCTTGCAGCTGCTTCATGGTCTGCAGGGGTGAGAGGGGTGGTGTGTGCTCCCTTCCCCACTCCACTGCTCTGCCCTCACCTCTTCATCACAAGGTTTGCTGGATGGTCACCTACAGAACTCTCTGAGCACAAAGCCCCAGACCTCATTTCTCTGAGGCCAGCTCTACAGCCAGCAGCAAAGTTCATTGTCCTACAGGGGCCTGCAGGAGAGCTCCCAAAGTCCCTCACTCTCCCCACAAAGTAATTAGCAAAGCCAAACCAGTTGTTTGCTAGGAAACCTCAGCCATGCTCTAATGGCCTACAGCTGATGAGCTGCATGGATCTGCAAGTCCCCAGTGCCAGGCTGAGTGCTGAGCTGCTGAGGCAGGAGCTGAGCTGGGGGTGGAGCAGGGGAATGGAAGCCCTCTGCCCTCCTCTGGAGCACTGAGCCAGGGTCACTCTCAGAGCCCAGGTACCTGCCTCAATGGACCTAGGGTTGGGCTGATTTTGATCTTCTTGATAGCCACCTGTTAGTCTGATGCTGCTGCTTTCCTCATCTTGATGTGACCTGGTGACTGATGGCAGGGTGGATGGACAGATGGTGGGGGTAGGTCTCTTCTCCTAGATGAACTTCCTTCTTGGAAGTTCCCTTTAGGTCCTGGAAGGTCACTAGTAGGTCCCCTGAAGCCTTCTCTTCTCCAGGCTGAACAATCCCAGCTCCCTCAGCCTGTGCTCATAGCAGAGGTGTTCCAGCCCCTGAGCATTCTCGTGGCCTCCTCTGGACCTGCTCCATCAGCTCCATGTTGTGCCAGGGGAGGTTCAGGTTAGATATTAGGAACAATTTCTTCCCTGCAAGAGTGTTTAGGCATTGGCCCAGGCTGCCCAGGGCAGTGCTAGAGTCACCATACCTGGAGGGGATCAAAAATTGTGTAGACATGGCTCTTGGTGCCATGGTTGAGTGGCATGGGGTGCTGGGCTGATGGTTGGACTTGATGATCTTGGAGATGTTCCCCAACCTTACTGAGTCTGTGATTGTATGGATGCTCAAGCATCCCCAGACTCACCATGAGCCTGACCACATACAGTAGGCAGCTTTGTCCTCCCATGCTGAATGACACCAGGTGCAGTGGCAGCAGCTGGCTTGTCCCCACGTGGTCACCAATGCCCTCTAGACACAGCTCAGGTGCCAAACAGTGCCAGGGGTTGGATGATTGCTCCAGGGAACATGTGCACAGATGGCAACACAGTGTGAGCTTTGCTCTGCTGGGGAAGGCATTGGGGAGAAGGTCAAAAGACACTGTGCTGAAGGAGCTTTATTAGCTCTGCTGCCTTGTGCAAACTGGACCAGCAGCCTCATTTTTCCAGTCTTTTGTGAGCTGAACCACTGCAAAGTCCAGAAACTCAGGGACTGGATGGGGTAGGTATCTTCTCCAGGGTTAACAGGGAGACAATGAGAGGAAATGGCCTCAAGTCGCAGCAGGGAAGGTTTAGATTAGATATAAGGAGGAATTTCTTCCCTGCAAGGGTTGTTAAGTCTTGTCCCAGGCTGCCCAGGGAGGTGCTGGAGTCACCATGCCTGGAGGGGGTTAAGAGATATTTAGATGCTCTCCTTAGGGCCATGGGTCAGTGGTATGGGGGTGCTAGGTATGGTTGGACTTGATGAGCTTAGAGGTCTCTTCCAACCTTAGTGATTCTGTGATTGTGTGAAATGAGTTTCCATCCTCCAGAGGACAAGCTCCAGAGCCCCTGTGAACCCTGGTGGCATACTCCCTCAGCCCAGGGTGGATCTACCTTGTATATGAGAAAGCAAATCCTGAGGGCAGAGGTGATGCTTGGAGAAGGAATGAAGACTTGTCTGAAACAGAGGAAAACAGTGTGTGTGTGTGAATGGCAGAGATGAAAGAGAGGGACAACAAGCTAGACTTCTTTCTTTTATTATACAGGATTGTATGTACAAGGTAACCTTTCTCCCAAACATCAGCATCCCAGTCAGTTCAGAGCAGCAGCTGCAGCTCACCTCTCAAAGGCTAGCAAAGAGCTCTACCAAGGGCTGGTACACACAGAGGGGCTGTTGGACAGGGAGGGGACAAAGGTCGGGGAGAGCACAGTTATCCCTTCAATCCCTCGGCAATGCCTTCAGCCTAAGAAATGCAAACAGAGCATTGTGCTTCCAGAGGCAGCCTTGCTCCAGTGTGGCCTCCCCAGGACCTGCTCTGTCCTTCACCCTTCCAAGAGAGATGCTGTAGATGAGGTCTGGCTTTGAGCACTGGAGCAGAAGGCAGGAGTCCCCTTCCCTTTCACCTGGGGGCACACGGCCTGATGACCAAGGAGAAGGTGTGGACACTGGTCTGAACTCAAAGGACTGCTAGCTGTGTGTCTGTGTGTGTTTTGGAGGGGAGGAGTGGGGGAGGACAGGCAGGACACATCTGATCTGAATAAAGTGCTGCATGAGTTTCAGTGCCACCTGCCCCTGAAGTCACAACAAGTGGAGAAGCCCACCAAGGAGGAACAAATCAGCAGAGAAAGGCTGAGAGCCCTCCTGGCTGTTGTGGTGGGAGGGGGTTGCCATGACCATGGCAGGCTGGCTGCTGCAGCCCTCTGCTCCCAGGAGGTGGCATGGGGCAAAAGCAGCTTGGGTTTGGCTTTGGGGAGGCAGGAGAGGTGCTTGCATGGCCACATGCATCGTGCTGGGGATAGTCAGTGTTACCAGTCTCCTGGTGCTCAGGCAAGGTGTCAGGCTGTGCAGCCCCACCAGCCTGGGGATGGAGCACAGCCAGGAGCTGTGCTGCCACTCTCCTGCTGTGCCAGCTGGGTGTGAAAAGGCTGGGAAAGGGGCTGATCAAGTGGGTGGGTTACATCCCTTCCAGGGAGCAGCAGGTCCAAGAGAAAGGTCTCATCCACACATACTTGCACCCCCTGATTCTGCAGAGACTTGCTCAGCCTTTCCATAGTGGTTTCCCAGTGAAGAACAAGGAGCCCAAACCACTGAAGAACTGATGTATGCTTTGTTCCTCCTGCTCGGGTTCACAGGCATTCATGCAGGGAGCTCCCTGTGCCCTGCCTCTCTCTCTCCAAGCAGCTGCAGAGAGCACAGCACAGGCACAGCACCAACTCCTGGCCACCTGCAGGCCCCAGGGCAGCCCATGGGGCACAAGAGACACTGCAGGAGGTGCCCACTGTGGGAGAAGAGCTCACCCCACACTGCCTCAAGGTGACCTTCAGTGTCACAACACAAATTGTCCAACCCTAGACAGTACTTTTCCCTCAGTTAGCAAATGCTGTGGCTCTCACCCAGTATGGGGAGGGGGGAAAGGTCTTTATTGGGTTCTCCCTCCTCTCTACAACATCTTGGACTCATTTGTGGACAAAACTGCTCTCCTCTTCTCCAGTCAGTGATGGTGATGGATTGTGCAGGGTTTGGCTCCTGCCTCTGCTGGCTCCAGAGCTCCAAATCCATTGCACAGGGTGGTAGGGACTCACTGGGGTGATGAGTATTCTTTAGCTTTGCTTTACAGATGCATGGGAGATGTTGGGCCAGGTTTCTCCTGGTGAGTGCCAGGTAGAGATGACAGCAGCACTTTGATTCAGTTCATCTTGCTCAACGAGCCAGGACAGGGTTCAGCCTCGTGCTTTCCTCTCACCACTGCTCACTGCTGCAAGGAGAGATGGGGCAGGGGTGGGGGGGAAAGAGAAATCATTTTTCTGACCCTCAAAGTCTGGTGATTTAGGAAAGGGAGTGAGGGGCTGAGCAGTGAGCCAGGTGAGCAGACATGCTCTGGGGCAGCAAGCCTCCCCACCCCAGCATGCATGGGATGAAAGCTCTTGCTCAGAAGGAGCCCCTAGAGAGAGGGTGTGAGCTGTACCTGGTTACTGTAGTCTGGCATCCTCCACATCTGTGTAATGGCTGTTCTCCTGCAGGGAAGCACAAACAGCCAGTCACCCCCTGGCTCTCCTGCCCTGCCTGGCACAGGCACAGCTCACTCTGCTGCACGAGCTGCAAACCATGCCTGCTGTGGACACCAGCTGCTGTGGCTTTGCTTTGTGGCAGGCAGAGTCCCAGGCAAACCCCCCAAATCTCCTCTGGCTCCTTACTCTGGAAGGACTCTGCCAAACAGCCCTTGGATGTGGGATTCTCTCTGGGGTTCTGCATCTGGCTCCTGCTGAACTCAAAGGGACTGGGCTGAAGTTAAGCCTGCCTTCCCTAGTGGAAAGTCAAGGTGGCTGAGCTGGGCTGCACCAGAGCCAGAATCCCCAGTGGGAATCTCCCAGGGAAGGCCTTGAGCCTGCTGTGCTTAGACTGGGTGCCTAGTATCTGCGTGGTCAGGCTAAGCCCATGCTCAGGTGTGCCTGCACAGCACATGCCTCCCTCCAGCATAGAATCCTAGAATGGTTTGGGTTGGAAGGGACCTCTGGAGCTCATCTAGTCCAACCCCCCTGCAGTGGCCAGGGACATCCCCAACTAGAGCAGCTTGCCCAGAGCCCTGGCAAGCCTCACCTGCAATGCCTCCAGGGATGGGAACTCAACCACCTCCCTGGGCAACCTGGGCCAGTGTTCCACCACCCTCGTGGGGAGGAACTTCTTTCTAATGTCCAGTTTAAATCTACTCTTCTCCAATTTAAAACCATTGCCCCTTGTCCTTTCCCTGCAGGCCTTTGCAAACAGGCCCTCTGCAGCCTGCTTGGAAGTTCCCTTTAGGTCCTGGAAGGTCACTAGTAGTTCCCCTGAAGCCTTCTCTTCTCCAGGCTGAACAATCCCAGCTCCCTCAGCCTGTCCTCAGAGCAGAGGTGTTCCAGCCCCTGAGCATTCTCGTGGCCTCCTCTGCACCTGCTCCATCAGCTCCATGTCCTTTCTGTGTTGAGGGCTCCAGAACTGGACCCAGTATTGCAGAGGAGGTGTGAGCAGAGCAGAGTGCAGTGGCAGAATCACCTCTCTGGCTCTGCTGGCCACGCTTCTCTTGCTGCAGCCCAGGATGCCATTGTGCTTCTGGGCTGCCAGCGTGCACTGTTTGCTCATGGCCAGCTTCTCAGCCACCAGCACCCCAAGGCCTTTTCTGCAGGGCTGCTCTCCATCATCTCATCCCCCAGCCTGGATTGATAGTGGGGATTGTTCTGACCCAGGTGCAGGACCCTGCACTTGGTCTTGTTGAAGCTCCTGAGGTTCCCCTGGGCCCACCTCTCCAGCTTGTCCAGGTCCTTCTGGATGACATCCTGCCCCTCCAACTTATCCCCAGCACCCCAGAGCTTGGTGTCATCTGCACACTTGCTGCTGGTGCACTCAGTGCTGCTGGCCATAGCCTTTATACAAATATTAACCAGTGCAGGCCCCAGTACAGAGCCCTGAGGGACACCACTTGGCACTGATCTCCAGCTGCACTTGGAGCCATTGACCACTACCCTCTGGATGTGACCAGCCAGCCAGTTCCTTATCCACTGAACAGTCCACCCATCCAATCCATAGCTCTCTAACTTGGCCAGTAGAATGTTGTGGGGACTGTGTCAAAGGCCTTGCACAAGTCCAGGTAGATCACATCCACAGCTTGTACCTTGGTGTGAAGTTAATTTGGGCTCTAGGATTGGCCCAGCCCAGGGAACAGGCATTGCTGGAACTGCCCAGGGATGCTAAGGAGCAGTCAGCCCACACTGGCAAATCATGCACAATATAATAATGCCTCTGGTGGTGAATCCTGATCCCCGTTTGCAGCAGAACTCATCATCCAGAATGAGAACACTGCTACCAGTCCTCCCTGCAAAGGTCACCCCCAATTCCAGTGCTGCTGTGCTGATCACTCCCCATGCCACAGGGGGTAGGGAAGTGCAGCATGTGCAAGTCTCCCTCCTGGAGCTGTTCTTCAGAGAACTAGGTGCTCAGCAGCAGCATTTGATCTGCAGAGGCCACATTTTGTGGTGAATATTTAAGAGATAGCAATGGCTCCAGGGGATGTGAGGTGATCTGCAAGGCAAGGCAAGGCAAGGGAGCCCAGTCCCACCCCTGGCAGCAGCAGGCTGGTTCTCAGAGCACAGGGGAAATGAAGAGATTTTCACAGTCAGGGAGACCAGTGAGGTCTGCACAGAGAAGCTGCAGGGGCAGAGCCTGAGGACTGCAGGGACAGCTGGAGACCATGCTCCATGGCCTGGGATGGACACTCCCAAGAGAGGCAAGCCTGGAGGCTTCTGACTTCTGGCAAGAGAACAAAGGCTCCTTCTCTGCAATGCCAGAGCAGGTAGCAGCCTGGGAACAGGCTCCTCAGGAAAGCCAGGAGGGTGGCATGTGCTCCAGGCAAAGGAGGAGCCCAAATGGACAGGAGTTGGCCTTGAAACAGTCAAGAGTCAGCTGAGAGCTTGTGGGGCAGACCAACACAGTGACAGCATGGCAGGCATCTGCTACAGCCCACCTGCTCCAAAGGCTCCTTTGGATGGCTGCAGGAAGCCTCCTGATTTCAGGCCCTTGCTCTCCTGGGGACTTCAAGCACCCTGGCATCTGGTGGGAGGGCAGCAGGGCTGGAGGCAAGCAAGCCAGGAGATCTCTGCAGGGCAGCAACAACAACCTCTTGACACAAGTGGCTGACCAGGGGAGGTATCCTTCTGTACTCTCACTGCTGGCCAAGGAAGAACTGGCTAAAGATGTGAAGATGGAGAGGAGCCCTGGCTGCAGGGAGACTGTGAATTGAGAGGAGTGACCAAGATAAAGAGCAGAATCAAACCCCTAAACTTAAGAGAGCAGATTTTGGATTGTTCAGGGATCTGATTGGCAAAATCCTATGGCAGAGTGCTGCAGAAGCCAAGGAGGCCAGGGCATCTGGGTCATCTTCAAGGACACCTGCCTTGAAGCAGCAGAGTGGCCTGTTGTCAGGACACTCAGGCAGGTGTGGCAGGAGCCAGAGCAGCTCCCAGCTGAGATTGTCCTGCATGAAAAGGCAGAACCTAGAAGATGGAAAGCAGAGCTGAGCCACCCAGGAGGAACACAGAGCTACCTCTCCAGTGTGCAGTGATGGGGTCAGAAGAGCATCAGCAGCAAAAGGAAGTCTAAGCAGAGTGTAAGCTCACTGCTCAGTGGGGAAAGGAACCAAGTGATCTAGTGACAAAGCACAAGGAAAAGACCAAGGTACTCAACACTGCTTGGTGGTTCTTTGTTTTCACTGGTCTGTTCTGGTTTCTGGCCTCCCAGGTCCCTGAGCCTAGAGGCAGAGCCTGTGGGAGTGAAGCATTACCTACTCCATCCTTCCTCTGCAGAGCTCTTGTCCTGCCCATCCTCTCTGCAAAGGGCACCAGCTCCTGCTGGGATGGGAGCCTCCTTCATCCTTCTCCCTGGGGGCTGCAGTGTCCATTTTGGACTTGCTTTCCCCAGGTGGAAAGCTGGAAGCTTCACCAAGGCCAGGGAGAGGTTTGTGCACAAAGCCAAGCCAGCCAACTTTACACTGGCTGAAAAGGAAGTGATCTGCCCATCTCCTATTGACTTTCAATGGAACTTGTGTGCCTGACTCCCTTGGGGTCTAACATGCTTCCCCTCAGCCAGCTGGGGCTAACCCCCCTGTGAAGCTCACTCTGCTTAGCCATCAGCTCTGCTGCAGAGAATTCCCCTGTGAAGAGCAGGGCCTGCTGGTGCCCAGCAGCACCAGCCTACAGGGCACAGGTGGTACCTAGAGCCAAGTCTGCAGCAGACCTTCCTCACCTCTCACCATGGGGAAGAGGTTCCTGGCCAGGGAAGCCTGTGCTGGGTACTAGTCTGGCTCCTGCACTGCATTAACCCTGTCCTTCCCACTTGTGATGAGGCACTCTTCCTCTTGGAACTAGCTGTGCTTTGCTCCAGGCAGATGCAGTTAATCCTCCTGGGTGAGGCTACCAGTGAGAACCCAGCACCAACCCCCCCTGAACTGCTTTGGCTGGACACTGGGTTGATGAGGAGCTGAAACTACATAGAATCATAGAANAAAGCTGAGGAAAGGGGCAGGATCACCTCCCTGCTCCTGCTGCCAACACTGTTCCTGCTCCAGGCCAGGATGCCATTGGCCTTCTTGTCCCCCTGGGCACACTGCTGGCTCCTGTTCAGCTGTCACTCAGCACCCCTAGGTCCCTCTGTGCCTGGCAGCTCTGCAGCCACTGCTCCCCAAGCCTAGAGCACTGCTGGGGGTTGCTATGGCCAAGGGGCAGCACCTGGCATTTGGCCTTAGTGAACTTCATGGCATTGGCCTTGGCCCAGTGATCCAGCCTGTCTAGATCTCTGCAGAGCCTCCCTACCCTCAAGCAGATCCACACTGCCACCCAGCTTGGTGTCATCTGCAAACTTACTAAGGGTGCACTCTACCCCCTGGTCCAGGTCATTAATGAAGATGAACACAGCAGCAAGTCTGACTGAGACTCAACCACCCCCAGCCTCTTCAGCTCCCTCCAGAGCAGCTGGCTGTGGCTGGGACCTGCCCCTGAGCAGGGTCACCTCTCAAGCTGAGATCCCTTACCTGACAGCAGGCATTGATTCTTGCATCCATCTAACACTGGAGATAGATAGAGCAGGCTTACATCATCATCTCTGTGCCCCATCCTGACTTGGACTGCAGTACACAGATCAATCACCAATCCAACTCTATTAGTAAGTATTTTCCATAGCTAAATTCACTGATTAGAAGTCAGTGATCTAACTACTAAGTCAGCTCTGGCTGAATGACCTCTGACTCTTCTCCTGGGACACCACTGCCCCTCAGAGCCAAGGGCAGATAGGTGGGTTTAGGGACCAGCATGGGCACCCCCTCCATGGGCAGCAGGTGTGTGTAAGCCAAAGAGCTGTGGGATAAAGGACTCACTGCCCAGCAACTGGAAAGACTTTGAAACTCTTCAGTCTTGTAAGGTCAGGCTGAAACTCTAAAGGCTGGTTTTGGTGCTGCAGAGAGCATCCCTGCAGCTGCCCCACACTGAGCACATGTGAGCCTGGCTCATCTTGGCAGGAAAATATCTCTGATCTCAGCCTCACTTCAGGAGCAGAGAGGTACAGAGAGGAAAGATGGAAGGGAGCTGAAATAGCTACCTTCTTCATCTACTCTTAATGATATCAGCTCTTCCTAAATCATGGCCAGCAGATGTCTGCCCACTCTCTTAGCCCACATTTCTTCTGTTAGCAGGCTGTGTGCTGTTTTATCATCATTAGTATCAGCAAGTTTCCCCCTAAATGCTACCATCTGTTTCCCCTGATAGAATTCAGATGTGGCCTTCCTTACGCTCCCTGACACAGGGATGGAGGCCAGCTTTTGCCTTTCTTCTTAAGTGATATCTCCCCTTAATCCTTTCTTCTTAGATTTAGGAGCCTCCAGAAACTGAAACAGCTGGAAGACTCCCTTCAGATCCCTCATCCATCATGACTCAAGAGGACCAACAAGCTGGGACGTGTTTTGAGTTAGAGGAGGGGGTTTTGGCCTATTAGTAAGAATGCTAATTGGCCACAGGAAGAATGCTGGGCATGTGCAATGCAGTGAGGGCACCCTGGTGGTGATGGGGTGAGGATGCTGAGCTTCAGCCACGCTTCTGCTGTCACCAGTGCCAGGGTGGGGAAGGAGCCTGAGACACTCAGTACAGGCTCAGAGGTTGTTCTGATGTGTCCCAAGCCTCCATAGGAGAGCCAGTCAAGCTTCCCAGGGCTGTGGTCTTGCAGAAGAGGCAGCAAGCAGGCCTGTCCTTCCACTCCAGCACCCTGTTGCCCTTTGTCTGGGTCTGGAGCTGATCCTCTTCTCAGAGGAGTCTTAATTTGGGATAAATAAAGGACAAGAGGAAATGGCCTCATGTGCCAGAGGAGGTTCAGGCTGGACCGTAGGAACAATTTCTTCCCTGCAGGAGTGGTTAGGCATTGGGCCAGGCTGCCCAGGGCAGTGCTGGAGTCACCATCCCTGAAAGGAATCAAAGCACATGCAGATGTGGCACTTGGTGCCATGGTTTAGTGGCATGGAGTGTTGGGTTGATGGTTGCACTTGATCTTAGAGGTCTTTTCCAATCTTACTGACTCTGTGACTCTCTGACATGGCCAGTGCTGCCAGTGGTAACCCAGTGCCCTGTATTCCCCTTACCATCAGGCAACCCAAGAACAGGGCTCCCTCCCACCCAGATGCTTTTTAGGTACAAAACCTTGCTCACTGTGTTCCTCAGGAGTGTCCTTATCCAGGGCAGGACTAAGTCCAGTGGGGCTGGTGGGTGCCCACATCAGGCCAGCTGTGCTCCAGGGCTGTACTCGCTGTGCAAGTGCAGCTCCAGGCACAGCAGCTGTGCCTGGCTCAGACCTTACAACTAGCTTGAGTCCATCTGGTGCCCACCCAGAGGAAAGGGTCTTGCAAATGCATGCTGGTAGGAAAGTGCAGTAAAACTAACATGGCCTGGCCTTGCCATGGGATTCAATCCATCTGAGAAGGACTTGGGAGCAGAGCAACTTGCTTTAGCCATCAATTAAGAGATGTGTGAGAGTAAGTGTGCTGAGGAGCAGCTGAGGGCACTGGGGTTGGTTAGTGTGGAGAAGAGGAGGCTCAGGGGAGACCTTAGCTCTCTCTACAACTCCCTGACAGGAGGCTGCAGTGAGCTGGGGGTAGGTCTCTTCTCCAGGGTTAACAGGGAGAGGACAAGAGGAAATGGCCTCAAGTTGCAGCAGGGGAGGTTTAGATTGGATGTCAGGAGGAATCTCTTCACTGAAAGGGTTGTTAAGTCTTGTCCCAGGCTGCCCGGGGAGGTGTTGGAGTCACCATCCCTGGAGGGGTTTAGGAAACATCTAGATGTTCTACTTATGGCCATGGTTTGGTGGCATGGGGGTGCTAGGTATGGTTGGACTTGATGAGCTTAGAGGTCTCTTCCAACCTTAATGATTCTGTGCTTCTGTGCAATCAAGGTAGTCCTAATTTGAAGAGCCAGCCATGTTTCTTCAGCACCTCCACACGTGGCTCCTAGCTCAATGCTTTTGCAAGCAGCAGCACAGCATAGAAGAAGAAGCTGTGAGCAATCCTGGGATTGAAATACAACCATTTCTCCTGAGGAAGGCAAACCCTTACTCTTCTGGGGAGTTAGTAAGCTCCAGTAAACCACCTGTGATCCACCCCTGGCCCCCTTGGACTGGAGGGATGTCCTCCCCCAAGTCTCTTACCAGTTCATCTTCCCCCTCCTCCCGGGCCAGTCCCTCTTCCTCCCCTTCATCCCCGTTGAGGGGCTCCTCGGTGGTGACCTCTGCCTCCGAGGCGGTGTCCTCCTGCGACAGTTCACTCTTGCTGCTCTCCGCCTTCTTCCGCACCTCTGGGGACAAGAGCCAGCCAGAGGCTCAGGGGGGAGCCAGTGTCCCCAGCCTGCTGCCACTAACCCAGGAGCTCCCCACAGTTAGGTGTGTGGCAAGGACTGCACCTAGGCTTTTTTGGCTTTTCCCTGCAACAGGAAGCTTTGGTGGTGTGGAGGAAGCTTCTCTGAAAGCAAGGCTGGAGAGGGCAGAGCAGTCACTGTGCTGCATCCCTCTGGAGGGAGGCTGGCACACAGAATAGCATAGCAATAGAATAGACTAGGATGGAATAGAATAGAATAGCACAGCAGAGCATGGAATGGGAATAGGATAGGAATAGACTAGAATAGAACAGCATGGAATGGGAAAAGAATAGAATAGACTATGAATAGACTAGACTGGACTAGAACAGGATAGGATAGGATAGAATGGAAATAGACTAGAATAGAATAGAATAGAACAGAACAGAACAGCATGGAATGGGAATAGAATAGAATAGAATAGAATAGAATAGAATAGAATAGAATAGAATAGAATAGAATAGAAATAGGAATAGAATAGAACAGAACAGAACAGCATGGAATGGGCATAGAATAGAACAGAACAGAATAGGATAGGGTGGAAATAGAATAGAAAGAAAAGAATAGACTAGAACAGAACAGAATAGAATAGATGCAAACAATATCTATATGACAAAATAATAATAATAATAAAAGAACCTGCTCATTTTCAATCCCATTTCCACAACTGGGGAATGTGGGGATGTGATTTTGGCCTGTGATCCCAACCCAGAGCCTAGGGGCTGACACTTCAGCCTCAGAGGCCGGAGCATGCTCTTAACTACGATGGCTCCAAGCCCAGCTCTGCAGGACACTTGCCTGTTCCAAAGCTGGCCCCAAGGTGCCTGCACACCCCAACTGACCTGCAGACAGCTTCTGTTCCTCAGCAATCTGCTCCAGCCGGCCCAGCAGAGCATCAATGTTGGATTTGATCTGTGTCAGCTCCGTTTTGATCGTTTGCAGCTCGCTGCACTTCACTTGGAAGAAGGAAGGAAGGGAGAAAAAAGGCATTTAGAGCCCTGCAGACACCTGTCTCACTCTCTGCCTGCTCCAACTCACTCCCTGAGTAGGTTAAAAAACGAACTAGAAAGCCCACGTGAGACACATCCTCCCCTCATCCCTGGGGTCAATGTGTGCTGATGCTCACACCTCACTGCAGAGGGTACCTGAGCTCCTCTGGCCTGGAAGGAGCTGTGGTGAGTGGTGTGCAGGGCATCCTGCAGAGCTGACAGGGGCTTGGTGGGCAGGTAAGGCCAGCCTGGCATTGTACCCTCCTCCACCACCCAGCCTCTCTGCCCTGCCACCCCCAGGGGAAGCTGAGGAGGGGCTGCAGGTGCTTGCATGCACCTCCAGAAGCTGTGTGTCTGCTGTCCAGGCATGTCCTGGCTGTCACCAGGATCTGAGCCACTCAGCTTGTACTTGCATCTTCCCCTGCTGCATTTGGAGAGAGGCTCTGCAGAGGGATCTGCCCAGGCTGGATCCATGGATCCTGAGCTTCAACAAGGCCAAGTGCTGGGTCCTGCACTCAGGTCACAACAACCCCAGGAATGCTCCAGGCTTGGGGATGAGTGGCTGGAAAGCCACCCAACAGAAAAAGACCTGAGGGTGCTGGTCAGCAGGGACTGAAGCTGAGGTAGCAGAGTTCCCAGGTGGGCAAGAAGGCCAACAGCATCCTGGCTTGGATCAGGAATAGTGTGGCAGCAGCACTAGGGCAGGGATTGGTCTCCTGCACTGGGCACTGGGGAGGCCACACCTCAAATCCTGGGGTCAGTCTGGGGCTTCTCACTCCAAGAAGGACATTGAGGTGCTGGAGTGTGTCCAGAGAAGGGCAAGGAAGCTGGGGAAGGGTCCAGAGCACAAGTGTGGTGAGGAGCAGCTGAGGGCACTGGGGTTGGTTAGCCTGGAGAAGAGGAGGCTCAGGGGAGACCTTCTCACTCTCTCCAGCTCCCTGAAAGGAGGCTGGAGTGAGGTGGGGGTTGGTCTCTTCTCCCAGGTAACCAATAACAGGACAAGAGGAAATGGCCTCAAGCTGTGGAAGGGAAGGTTTAGATTGGACATTGGGAACAATGTCCTCCCTGCAAGAGTGGTTAGGCATTGGGCCAGGCTGCCCAGGGCAGTGCTGGAGTCACCATCCCTGGAGGGGATCAGAAGAATGTGGAGATGTTGTAGGGGTGGCACTCAGGGCCATGCTTTAGTGGCAGCAGGGTGTTGGCTCCACTCTTGCACTTGCTGATCTGGGAGGTCTTTTCCAGCTTTAATGACTCGATGACTTGCAGCCTCTGCAAGGCCCTCCCTTGGGCTGTTGGGTCCAGACCTTTTGCTTGATGTAAGGTTTTCCCTTGGCCCTGGGAGCGCTGGCTGAGGGCAGGATGGCCACGTGCACAGCAGGCTCCTGCCCCGGGTCCCCCTGCAGCCCAGGGTCCCCCTGCAGCCCAGGCCCACACTCACGCTTCAGCTTGGCCGAGCTGTTGGCGATGGCAGCCGACCTGGCGAAGAGCTTGACGGGCAGCGTGGCCTTCACGCGCCGCACCAGCGGGATGGTGACCCGCGGCCGCTTCACCGGCACCACCCTGGGCACCGGCGACACTCGGCCCCGGTACTCGAAGAGCCTGCAGCGGAGGGGGAAGGACGGATGGATGCATGGAGGAGGCTGAAGCAGCCCTGCAGCACTCCCAGCCCTGCCACAAGCACAGTCACTGGGGGTGAGCTGCGACACAGCCTGGTCAAGCAGACCTCACCTCGCTGGGCTGGGCTGGACCAACCTGTACCCCACCTCCCTCCTCATGGCAGGAGCCATGCTGCAGGGAAGATGTTATCCCAAAGGAAAGCCCTTTGGCTGCTGCCTGCCCTGCTTACCTGTCATAGAAGTCATCTCTGTAATAGTCGTAGTCAAAGTCGTAGCCGCTGCGGAGACAGAGTCAGGAGAGCAAGGGTTAATTACACACAGAATCACAGAATCATGAAGGTTGGAAGAGACCTCTAAGATCATCAAGTCCACCCATAAATTACTGCTGGCTATTTATTATTATTGCTCCCTCAACAGCTGCTGACCCTCCCAGCTCCTTTAGCTGTTGCCCCTCCATCAGCCCTTGTCCTGGCTGCAGGGGCTGCACCATAAGCAGCCTGTTCCTGTGGCTGGGAACTTGATTCTCTGTCTAGCCTAGGATGAAACCTGGAAATGCAGAAAATCTCCATGAGCACAGCTCCCCTCAGCCCACCAATCCATCCTGGTCCCCAAGGCTGTTTGACTCCAGTTCTGGCTGAATCCAACAGACACAGACTACAAGCAAAACAGGAAGGCATTGGAAAGGAAAATGCAACTAGGATGCCTTGACACTGTCAGACCCTCCTGCTCTATTTTTTGGGGGACTGTTTTGTGTGGTTGTTTGTTTTCCTTAGATGCCACTGCAATGAAATTGCCTCAGTTTTGTAATCCTTGTCAATGCTGACAGGCTCTGGTGAGCTGGTGAGCTTCAGCAGTGCCGTGGAGCCAGTGTTCTCTGTAGCCACAGGCAAGAGAAGATAGTGGCATCTCTGTGCCTTGAGGAGTCCAAGAGGGATGAAGCAGACTCTTTATTCCCAGCACACACTCCCTCCATGGGCTGCTGCTCTTGCTGTGGTTTAGAGGCCACCAGGCAGCTTTGGACCATTTGCTCATGAACACCACAAAGGCTGGGGGCAGTTGGCAGTTTTGAAATGCCTGCCCTCCTTTCTTCTCACCCTAGGCATGGTCTGAGCCAGCTTTTCTTCCAGGCCTTAGCTCCTCACTGGGAGGCCCACTGATAGAGCTGTGGACACTTTACCAACACATGGCTGGCTCCCTGAAGAGATGGGGATGGAGAGGAGCTGCAGTCCCAACCCCACCACATGGGCACTGCCCTGTTGCTGTCAGCACTGTCTGGGCAAAGCAAGGAACAAGGAATGAAGCCCTGAATGGGGTGGGCACTCTCCATCTCCATCAGCAACCCTGCCCTGTGATGTCTGGGCACCTCTGCCTCACTCCTGGGCTCAGCTCTAGCACCAATAGGACAAAGCCCAGCCTCAAGAACCTGGAGATCCAACCTGGTGTGGACTGGAGAAGGATGGAGAAGCCCTAAAACCTCAGGTGAAGTCCTGTAACCTTTTCCCAGCCTGCTCCACCCAGCAGTTTGATGCATGAAGTGGCTCAGAAACACTGTCAATGTTACTATGCTATATGAGGCAGGGAATGTGTGAGCAAAGCTGGGCAGCCTTGGGTTCTTCTGGTGGAGATCACTACTGGCCCAGTTTTGGAGCATACCAGTGATGGACTCTGGGACTCAGTCTCAGGTTTTCGCATTTCTTTTGATCCCTCTTATTTTTTTCTGGTTGAAAAATCTGCAGTTCCCCCTGATATCCTTTTTTATCACACCCACCTACACCCCAACACTGATTGTAGTCTTCTCAAGTTTTGCCTTCTGCAACCACAGGTGCAGGAGCTTCTCCCACATTCCTGTGACTCCAGACTCTGGAGCTTGTGGATATCTTGATAAAGTCTCTTGAGCTAGCAGCAGCAGCACTGAAGGCTCACTCTGACATCTGTCACACCTTACATCTCCCACAGACCTACTCCACCTCCCTCTTGTCCCTCCCCTTCCCTTTGGTCACTGCTCCACAGCACAGGCTCCCTTGGAGCCTTCCCCTGGCCACCTCCTTGCTCCATATCCAGTGCTTCCAGTGCTTCCCACTTTCTTTCCTTTCTCTCTCTCCTTCTCATCCTTCTCTTGCCCTTTTCTCCAGTCTTTCCCTAAATGATCCCTGTTCTCCCCTGACACCCAGCATGTTCTGCCCCACTCCTACTCCCCAGCTGGAGAAGCCAGGGCTGGAGAGGAGCACTCCTCTTCCAGAGCTCTGATGTGGTCCCAGCAGGTACAGCTCACCTTTCTCCCAGGATCTCCAGGTCCAACACCATTCACAGGCTGGACCATGCCCAGGCAGAGCCCCACAACAGCACAGGTGATTTGGGTCTCTTGCTGGCTTTCCTCCCCACAGCCTAGCATGCAGAGACACTGCAATGGCCAAGAAGCCCATGGCAGGAGAAGATCTGACCATGCAGCAGCATTGCCCAGGGTAGGGAACAGGGAGCTCAGGGCAACAGCCTGGGTGTGTGAGAGAATCAGCCTCAGGCAGAAGGCAAAGAGCAGCCCAGAGCCCTGGCTGCAGGCTGCTGGCAGCCTGGACACCTACCTGTACAAGGCAGAGGCTGCTCTCTTCAGCCCTTTGGGCCTGTTGGGTTTAGGTTCCCCAGCCATGTTGATATCTGCAATGAAGAGAGACACAGCTGTGACATGGCACATCCGAGCTCAGCAGCAGCTCCACCTGAGCTGTGCCAGCAGCAGAAACAAACTCCTCCCCACCTGCCACTGCACTGGCACCTGCTCTTAGCCTGCCTGCTGCTGGGGCCCTGCTGCTCCTCCACAAGAAGGCAAACCTCTTCCTTTTTCCTTCACAAAGCTACCAAGCATTTCTTTTTGAGGTCAATGCCCTGCCCAGGGTCTAACCCACGCACACAAGTTGCTAAGGAGAACTTGGGGCTGGGATGCTAAGACACACACAACACCTGAACCTCCTGCATGCTGCTACCCACTAACACCTCATCCCTTGCTCCTTCCAGAACAGAAATGAACCAGTTAGGATCAGCAGGGACTGGGCTGGGTTAAAAGCTGCTCAGGATGCAGGCACACACCTGCAGCCAGCCCAGCTGCTCTTGGAGCAGCATCTTCTCCCAGGGGAGGTGAGAATGAGCTCTTCTAATCCACCGAGGAAACTTCTCTCCTCAACCTTGGTGCCAAATGTACTTGTGAGATGAGAATAAAGTGACAGATCCAATTTCATGTGAGCTGCTGGAAGCTTAGCATCTAACAGTGACTGTGGCCCTGGTGTGCAGATGTGTGAGCTACTGGGAGCATGAGGGTTCACCTCCTCTTCTTGAGGAAGTTTCTTGGCTCAAGAGTGAGCAAAGCCCCTACTGCCTTCTCCAATCAGCCCTAAAATTGTTTCAGGTCCTTTCTATCTAAAACAGGTGTCAGACCTCTGGCTGTGGCAGATCTGAGCTAAGCACAAGAGGATTTCCTTATGCAGACCAAAAGCATCACTTGCATGGGGTTGGGCACAGGACAGGTCCTTCTGTGGAGCTAGTGGCACAAGCTCCAGCCTCTGAGGTGCAGATGGAGCTGAAGGTCTCCCTGAGGGGCTCAGGGTTTGTGGAGCTGTGACTGCAAACAGATATTCCAGTTCTTCTCTCCATGCCATGACACTCAGCAGGTTTAAGGTTCCTAATGGCATTTTCATGCTGCCTGAAGGGCCTTTCAGGGTCTGAGAAGAGACCTAATTCCTCCTGCAGCTGGAGGTTAGCCTATTGCTAAGCTTGCATAACAAGTGTGCTCTCAGGGTGTCACTCAGCCATTCCCTTGCTGTTCCTCTGGAGGGCCATTCAGAGCACAACAGGTCTTTGCTGCTAAGGGGATTGCAGGAGAGTGTGGAGCCTGAATGCTCCCAAGAATGCCCATGGCCACAGGACAGGTCCATGGACAACTGCTGCCACTGTCAGTGCTAGGCATGGGGCTACCTTTCTGTGCCTGTTGAGCAACACAAGGCTGTTTGCTGGAAAGGAGGAGAGGAATCCATTCTTCCTTGGTGCATCCTAGAGCACACTTCCCTGCTCAGCTCCAGCTCCCTTGTCAGGAAGCCTTCTTGCTGTCAGGGTGCCTCTTGCAAGCTGCCAGTCACTACTGACAGCCCCATGCTGCTCAACAGCCTTCAAGGGAGACACAAAGGAAGCTCAATCATGGCCAATGACAACAATTAGCTCAACTAGCTGGTAGGCACTGCCAGAAATAGCACTGTGGAGCCTTCATCCCTGCAGGAGCACCAGCCAGGAAGGACAATTATACTTTCAGCCTAGAGTGGTGATGGGCAGGCAGCTCCCTCAGGTTTGCTTGATGGTGAACAAAGAGAGAGGAGCATGCACATCAGCCTGGACAGACTTTTGTATCTCATTCCCATCCTGGCTCCTTCCTCTGCCTCGTGAAACCTTCTGCCCAGCCCAAGGCAGTTCTCTCTCCCTCCTGCTCAGATCCATGCACACACTAACAGTGGAGGTGGTGCTTTGTCTAGCCCAGGTCAGGTTATGGTGTGGATCCAGCTCTGAGTGCAGAGCTCCCCTGCTGGCATGGGAATTGCCTCTTGCAATGACTGAGATGTCTGGAGCCTCTGGAGAAAGCACAGAGGTGACCAGGACCTGCCTGGCAGAGCAGTCCTTGTCTGCTGAAGTTACTGGCTGGAGCTGCCAGGAGAGAAAGCAACCTACCTTCTTGCTGCTCACCTGGGGAGGGAACTTCTATTGTCACCTGAAAGGACCTCCTGAAAGCCACCCATGAGCAAAAGCAGGGCCAGTGCCCTCAGCAACATCTCTTGTCCCCTGCCAGTCCCATCCTGTCCTTCCTCTCCACATGGATGTGGCCAGTGCCTTTTCTCTTTCAGAAAGGATTTTCTACCTTCTTTTCTGCAAAACCACTTTGTGAGCACATTGTTCAGCTTTCCTTCTCTGCTGGGAGAGGATCCTCCTGCAAGGGGAGCACCCCTGTGTTTACACTGCTCCATCAGCAGCATTGCTGTGCTAAGACTGGCCCATGAAGGGAAGGCAGATGAAGGGCACTTCAATTTGCACCTTGTCCAGTGCATGTATAGGACACCCAGCTATACAATACAGTCCTTTGCCCTTGTTGCCATGCCAGACCTCTGGGACCAGCACTGTTAGAGGTTCCTATCATAGTAAACCTTTCATGTCTCTCTTCAGCAAGTGTGGCCTGTTTCTTAGCTGCATCTCCTGTCTCTGTCCAGAGCATCACAACGAGCTCCTTTGCTCCCCAAAGTCCTCTTTGTCCTATCTCTGGTCTCTGCACAGCAATGCCTGGGCTGGAAGCTTCTCTGGCACACTGCTTCACCTTGGGCTGCAGCTCCTCTCTCTGGAGCATACCAGAACTGACAAGAAGTTGCTTGTGTCTGAGTCAACCAGAGATGGAAGCAGCACACTGTCTTAAGCATCACATCTAGCATCTAACTTCTTCTTTCAGGCTGCTGTGCCAGAAGCAGAGTGGGAATGGGCTGCAAATGGCTTTCCTGGGTGCCCAATGGCTGCTGCCTCCAGCAGGCTTGGAAATAACCATTTGGCATCAGCAATACTGCCTCCAGTTCCAATTCTCAGCTTAGAGCTGGTGACAAGAGCTTCTCAGCAGGTGACACTTCGGAGCAATCTGCAAGGGAAGGAGGTAGCTGGCAGCAGCCAGGGTGGGGTTGTTATTTCTTATCACAAAGGAGTGCTGACAAAAGACTTCCATCTCTCTAAGGAGGAACTTAACAGCAGTTGGCTAAAGTTAGTCTGAGCTAGTCTCAGTTAGCCTATGCCCTCTCTTGACAGGCAAAGGGCAAGGCCAGGTCCAGAAAGGGAACCAAGGAATGTCTCTTCCCACTCTTGTTCCTCCTTACCATAACAAGGATAAGGACATGGGATGATTCAGAACTCAGTGTTTCAGCTTCTGCAGTCACAGCACAATGTCACAGCCTGAGGGCACTAACATGCATGAATGGCCATGACCAGCCTCACCTCTGACCCATCCCACATGGCACCTGAGCTGTGTTCTACGAGTGCTGCTCTCCAGTTCTGCCGTGGTGTGGCCTGTGCCAGCCCATGGACCCTGCTGATCTTGACCCATTGGCTGACTTAGCCTGGCCCCAGACCTGCTTTGTCAGTAGGGACAAAGCTGAGTTATCACTGGGTTGTGTCTGACCTGCTCACTGCAGATCCATTTCCCAGTCTGACCTTGGATCAGCCATCCCTTGACCATCCCTTGTGAAGCAACCAACCCATGGTGCACCTGGGCACCCAAACTGTCACTATAGACCTGTTAGGTCATCCCTAGGCTCTGTCTGACCTGCTCATCATCATTGGAGACCTGACCCTCACCTACAGATCCATATCCCAGTTTGACCTTGGATCAGCCATCCCTTGACCATCCCTTGTGAAGCAACCAACCCAGGGTGCACCTGGGCACCCAAACTGTCACTCTAGACCTGCTAGGTCATCGCTAGGCTCTGTCTGAGCTCCTCAGTGCAGATCCATGTCCCAGTTAGCTCTCGGAGCAGCCGTGCCCTGCCCATGCCCTGTGGAGCAGTGAGGCAGGTGGCCCTGGGCTGGAGGCTGCAGCACTCACCCAGGGTCTGGCCAGCCAGCACTCGGCCGTTCTCGCCCAGCACCGCGGCACGCGCGTGCCTCTCGTTGGAGTACTGCACGAAGGCGTAGCCCTTGTGAACGGAGCAGCCCACCACCCGGCCATACTTGGAGAAGATGGTCTCCACGTCGGACTTCTTGACCACAGCTGTGTTGAGATTGCCAATGAAGACTCTGGAGTTGATGGACTTGGGGTCATTCTTGTTCGTGATGTTGCTCGTCTGCACTTTCAATGACATCTTGGCCACCTGAAGGGACAAAGGGGGAGGCAGAGAGATGTGTTAAGGAATCACCGGGGTGTTACAGAAAGGGCTGAGGGAGAAATGTCCCAGCAAGCCTGGAGTGAGGGAACCAGCTCCTCAGCTTCAAGCGGGCACAGCTCAGAGGGGAAATCCCATCTCCAAGAGCTCCTTGTGTGTGTTGAGACTGTAAGAGCCAGCACAAAACTCCTGCTGGAAACCTCCTCCTCAGGCTGACACTCCGGGTGTTAACTGCTTGCTTTTAGGGGACAAAGCCAGGTCTAATTAAATTTTGTATGTATGGCTAGGCTTGGCAAACGAAGCTCCAGGGANTAAATTTTACCTCTAAGTAAAAGCTTTAATGCTCTTAGACCTAAGCTTCTACCTCTCCATACTAATTCCAGCTCAGAGGATTGTTCTCCTAAAAGCAGTTTGCATCCAGCCCCTCTGCCCATGCCTCTCCCCTGCTGAGCCCCTCCCAGCACAGCCCAGAGCTCACCCTCAGCCCCACGGATCCACCCCTGCAGCTGGAGGAGGACTTGAGTCTTTTGGGTGTAAATGAAGAGACTGAAGTGGTGAGTAGCTGCTCTCTGCACTTGCTTGAGCTGACTCTTGTGCAAACAGGAGGTGTCACTGTTAGCTTGGAAATCACAAAGCCATCAGCCAGAGCTTCTCCTAGCTGCAAGGCATGGTCCTCCAAGGTTCTTGCCTGGGCTGTTTCATGGGCAGCCCTGGAGAATAGGCCTCACCTCTGGAAGTGTGGGGAATTAAAGCAAGCCTGGCTGGCTGCTCACAGTCCTGCAGCAAAACTCACAGCTGCCCAAAGACATCAGGTGGATTTTTCTCTTCCAGAAAGAGAGGAGGCTTTGGGATGGTTGTGGTGTGCTGCATGCAGAGTGGGTGTTTCCCACCTGGCAAAAGCCATCTCAGAGCTAGGGAAGGTACTTTATGATGCCTGCTGAGTGCTGCAGCTCCCCAGCACCTGCCAGCAGTGCCCACAGGTACTTCAAGCACCTGGGCCAATGCCACCAGTGTGCAGAAGCTGGAGATGGGAGAAGTCACTTTCACCACCCACTGTGAGGACTGGTGATGGACTGGGGAGCTCAGCATCCACCTCCTTGGTGGGGGCTTTCCCTTGGCTCCCTAGTAGAAGTCCCTGTGGCTTTGGGGCCATCTCAGGACACTGCAGGTCTACGCAGGAGGTGTGTCTGTGGCTGAGAAGGGATGGGATGGGACGGGCAACCAGATGGCAAATTGAAGGTCAGGTAAGGTGATGGCCATGCCGCTGGGAAAGACCTGGGAGGAAGCCAGCAAGGACCTGACATCTCTGCAGATTGGATGCTCTCCCAGTGCCATCTGCCCATGACTGCTGTCCCTGGCCAGGCAGGGAGCAGGGCTTGGGCAGAGAGCATTGTCCAAGGCTGGCCAACTCAGATTCTGGCCTTCCAGCACGGCATTGCTTGGATGTTTTGGGCACCATAGTGATGTCCTCCATGTGACAAGTGGCCTGCTTACAAACCTCATGGCACTGCATGGTCAAAACCCCTGTGCCAAGTGCTCTTCTGCTGCCCCATGCAGGCCTGGCATCCCCTGGAGAGAACAGCCACCCTTGCCTTTCCTGTCCCGTTCACTTAGGGTTTCTTCTAACACACAACATTCATTTCCCATCACTTAGTGGCCCTTTGCTGTACCAACTGGAAAAGGCCATGTGAATCAGCCCAGGTCCAGATTTCCTACTCCAGCTCAGTGCATTCCAGCAGAACACTTTGCCTGCTGCCCAGATTAAAGCTAGCACAGCAGTCAGCCAGCTTGGCTCAGTGTCCCTGCCATGGGCACTGCCACCAGCTAGTGTCTTCTTGAGCCACCATCTCCAAGACATGCCAGGTAAAAAACAGTGGCTAGGAGCCAGAGCAGAGTGTCTTGGTCTGGTTAGAAAAGTACACACAGCAGAGACACATCCTACTGGTTACAGATGAATATCCCAAGAACTATCAGTGTCTCCAGCAGCTGCCCCATCACAGATATTATAGATAGACCATCAAGTCCAACCATCAACGCAGCATCCCCATGCCACTAAACCATGACCCTAAACAGCACATCTACATGTCTTTTGAAGCCCTCCAGGGATGGCTCCACCACTGCCCTGGGCAGCCTGGGGGGGTCAGGAGGATGGGGCCAGGCTTGGTTCTGGGGTGCCAGGGACAGCACTAGAGGCAATGGGCACAAACTAGCAGGCAGCAAGTTGCAGCTGAACAGGAGGAGGAACTTCTTTGCTCTGAGGGTGGTGGAGCAGTGGCCCAGGCTGCCCAGGGAGGTGCTGGAGTCTCCATGTCTGGAGAGATTCCCAACCCAACTGGACACATCCTGTGCAAGCTGCTCTAGGTTCTGCTGCTCTGGCAGGGGTTGCACTAGATGATCTCCAGAGCTCCCTTCCAACCCCTAGCACTCTGTGATTCTGAGGAGTCCAAAACTGAGCCCAGGATTCGAGCTGTGGCCTCACAGTGCCCAGTCCAGGAGCATGATCACTGCCCTAGTCCTGCTGCCACACTACTTGGGATTGAAGCCAGGAGGCTGTTGGCCTTCTTGCACCTTTTATCCCCTACCCCACTGTCAACAGAGGACAGACTTGACTTGGAAAAGAGGACAAGACAAAATGCAAATAGTAATGAAACTTAGGCATAGATAAATGAAGGTATAAAGAGGTCCTTGATCTGCAGGACTCCAGAGAACACCAAGGACAGATGGGTATGGTTAACCCTGCTTTCTGCAGGGGAAACTGAGGCCCATCTAGGAGAGTTCTGAGGTGGAGGGGTGTGTGCCACCACCCTCACCAAAGCTTACAGAAACATCCCAGTGACACCTCCCACTCCCAAACACCCCAAAGACAGAAGGAGACTTACAGACACTTAAGGATGAGATTGTCAGAAGCTCCTTCCTTCCTTTCCTCCTCTGTCTGTCACATCTCTCTGCATGGGGAGGGACCCTGCAAGCTCTGCAGGGGACAGCAGTCAAGCCACACCATGGTGACCCCAGAAACACATCCATCTGCACCTAGGCTGTGCCACCTCAGGGCCCTCCAGCCATCCTTTGACCATCATCCCTGTAACCTGGCCTGTACCAGAGATGCCAGGATCACAGCTCTCCGTGCATTTCCCACCCTGCTATGCATGGCACAAGGAAATCTGTTTGCCACCACATCAGGCTGAGAGGAAAACACAGCATGGGATTAACTGAGCTTTGCACCCTGAAAGCCAAGGATCCCTGTGCCCCTTGTCAGAGGTGCTGAGGACCACCTGGAGGTCCCACAAAGCCCCCAGGCTCCAGCTGAGGCTGTGCCTGTCTGCCCTGGTCCAGATGCTGCAGGAACACTCAGGGACAAAGCCCTCTCCCTGTGAGGGTTTCTCCTCTCTTCTAGGACAGGATGCCATGGTCCCTGCTGCTGCTAACATTCAGGAATCCCTTCAAAATATTGATATTCAATCCTCTAACAGCCCAAGGCCGGAGCTGGTTTACTTGATAAGCTATTTTTCCTCCCTGCTTTAAGTGCCTTGCTTCACAGATTAGCTGTTTAATTGAGAGCCAGGTGTCTGAGCACCTTGGGCACCAACGTCTCACTGACAAGCTGTCAGAGAAGGAGGAGGCAAAGAAAAAGCACCCAGCTCCCTCCCTCCCCCCTGCAGAAAGCTCTCTGTGTGGCACCAGCAGCCAGGCTGCTCTTCTCCTCTTATCACTCTTGTTCACAAAAGGGGAGGTGTGGGTTTTCATCCTGTCCTTGTCTCAACTTGGTGGCTTCCCACTGAGAGCTGGATGACTAATGAAGCTGTCCTGTGGGGATTTCCCTGGCATGGGCTAAAGGGTCACATCAGCTCCCTGTCAGGTTGGAGGGAAAATCTGGCATTTGAGGAATCACCTCCCAAGTTAAAAAACCACAAGGTGTGGACCAGGGCAGTGAAGTCCCTCCCACTGTATGTGAAAGTCAGGTTCATGACCTCCTGAGGAACCTGAACAGACATAAGTCTATGGGACCTGATGAGATGCACCCCAGAGTCCTAAAAGAATTGGCTGATGGAGTCACCAAGGTACACCCATTGTCAAACAGGGTGTAGAGTAGGACCCTGGGAACTACTGACCTGTTAGCCTCATATCTGTGCCTGGGAAAATCATGGAGCAGATTCTCCTAAAAGTTCTGCTAAGGCATATGGAGGAGAGGGAGGTGATCAGAGACAGTCAGCATGGCTTCACTAAGGGCA
>VWZO01004841.1:265357-277641 GCA_013396975.1 Bucco capensis
AGATTTAAACTGGACATTAGAAAGAAGTTCCTCCCCACGAGGGAGGTGGAACCCAGGGAGGTGGTTGAGTTGCCATCCCTGGAGGCATTGCAGGTGAGGCTTGCCAGGGCTCTGGGCAAGCTGCTCTAGTTGGGGATGTCCCTGGCCACTGCAGGGGGGTTGGACTAGATGAGCTCCAGAGGTCCCTTCCAACCCAAACCATTCTGGGATTCTACAATTCTATCACTCGATGGCACTCAACCATGGCCCTGAGTAGAGCATCTGAATGTTCCTTCAACCCCTGCAGGGATGGTGACTCCAGCACCTCCCTGGGCAGCACCCTGTAGGTTGCCCAAAAGAAGCAGCAGCAGCACAGCTGTGCCTTGCCAGCACAAGGCATGGGTGGCACAGCCCATGGGACACCCACCATGCTTTGGTGAGAGTTAGGTGCTCCCAGCTGCCATGGCAGGGCTGCTGCCTCCCTGCTCACATGCTGCAGGAAGCCTGAACAATGCAGCTTGGTTCAGGTGTCCTGGAACTGTCTTGTGTGTTGTCTTGCAACAGGCCAAAGCCCAATTCTGCACCACCTCACTGCCTTTTGGAGGTTGCTCCTTTGCTTTCATCCCAAACCTTGAACTCCCACACATCTTTCTTGCAAAAGGCAATGTGGGTGATATTTACAGAATCACAGAATCACCAAGGCTGGAAAAGACCCCCAGGATCATCAAGTCCAGCCTATGAGCCAACAACATGGCATCAGCTAAACCATGCCTCTCAGTGCCACATCCAATCTTTTCTTAAACACCTCCAGGGATGGTGACTCCACCACCTCCCTGGGCAGCCCATTCCAGTGCCCAATCACCTTCTGTGTGGAGAAGTGCTTCCTAATGTCCAGCCTAAACCTCCCTTGGTGCAGTTTCAGGCCATGCCCTCTTGTCCTGTCACTAGCTGCCAAGGAGAAGAGCCTGACCCCTACTTGACTACAACTTCCTTTCAGGTAGTTGTAGAGGGTGATAAGGTCACCCCTGAGTCTCCTCTTCTCCAAGCTGAACAGCCCCAGCTCCCTAACCCTATCCTCATATGGCTTCCCCTCCAGCCCCTTCCCCAGTCTCGTTGCTCTCCTCTGGACCCTCTCCAGCACCTCAACATCCTTCTTGAAGTGAGGGGCCCAGAACTGGACACAGTACTCAAGGTGAGGCCTCACCAGTGCAGAGTACAGGGGGAGGATCACATCCCTAGTCCTGCTGGTCACACTATTCCTGATCCAGGCCAAGATGCCATTGGCCTTCCGTGCTGCCTGAGCACACTGCTGGCTCATGTTCAGCCGGCTATCAACCAATACTCCTAGGTCCCTCTCGGCTGAGCCACTCTCCAGCCACTCATCTCCCAGCCTGGAGCGCTGCATGGGCTTGTTGTGGCCAAAGTGTAAGACTCTGCACTTGGNGGAGGCTCAGGGGAGACCTTAGCTCTCTCTACAACTCCCTGACAGGAGGTTGGAGACAGGTGGGGGTTGGTCTCTTCTCCCAGGTAACTAGTGATAGGACAAGAGGAAATGGCCTCAAGCTGCACCAGAGGAGATTCAGGTTGGATCTTAGGAACAATTTTTTCCCTGCACGAGTGGTTCAGCACTGGCCCAGGCTGCCCAGGGCAGTGCTGGAGTCACCATCCCTGGAGGGGATCAAAGCACGTGTAGATGTGGCACTTGGTGCCATGGTTTAGTGTTCTGGGGGTGTTGGGTTGCTGGTTGTACTTGATGATTTTAGAGGTCTTTTCCACCTTTACTGATGCTGTGATTCCATAAGGTGTCCTGGCTGTCCCACAGCAAGCATCTCCCTTTGGGCAGCAACCAAGGCTTGGCTCTGAGGGATTCTGACTCAAACAGTCCTTCCTTTAGCCAAAAAAAGAGAAGCAGTTTGATAAAGAAACTCAGCAGCTCCAAGAGAGAGAGGAGAGAGACTCCACTGCCTGCACTGCCACAGCACCAGGCATGCACATGCATTGCAAAGCCAAGTCCCTGCTACCCCTGGTGCCAATCATTCCTCCCTTGGGAGCTGTGAAGTAATTTGCTAGCGAGTCCCCAAACAGCAGAGCCAAGCTCTGAAGCATTAGTTTAATAACCAGCACAAACCCTGCCATTTTTTAATAACTTCTGTGTCCCCAACAAGTCCTGCAGAGAAACCCAGAGGGGCTCAGCCCTCCTCCTGGAGAGCAGGAAGACCTTGTTCACTGCTGTCTGCTTTAATAAAGAGAATAAACTGGAAGAGAACCAGTCCTGGGGTTTTCTGGGGGAAACAGCTTTGATTGTCCCAAATGGGATTGCTAAGGGAGCAGAATGTTATTAAAACCAGGGGATAGACAAAAGGGTCTCCAGTATTGGAACAGCTCTGCAGCAGCAGGGCTGTGTGCTGAGGAAATCTCTGCTGTGCTGAGCAAGCTGCAGAGAAGCTCAGCAGGAGCCAGGCCAGCTTCTTGGGAGCCTCTGGGTTGCCTTTGCAAGGGTTTTTCCCCCTGCACAGTCCAAGTGAGCACAGCCCAGTAAGGCAGGAGGCTTTTGCTGCAGACAGAGCTGGTCCTTGGGTCCCTGCAGTGCTCTTTTGGGCTGTCTCATATCCCATCAGACAAGGGGCTCCTGCTACAGGGTTCCAGGGCTCCACCTCACAGGTGAGGCAGCCAGACCTGTCCAGGCTCACAGAACCACAAAGGGTGGAAGAGACCTCTAAGCTCATCAAGTCCAACCATCCCTATCACCCCCATGCCACTAACCCATGGCCCTAAGCACCACAGCTAAATGTTCCTGAAACCCCTCCAGGGATGGTGACTCCAGCACCTCCCTGGGCAGCCTGGGCCAAGCTTTAACAACCCTTTCAGGAAAGAAATTTCTCCTTATATTTAAGGATATCAGGCTTTGTTGGTGGCAATCCCTGACCTGACTGGAGACTCCCCCCTGTCCCCCACCCCAGGTCACCCCCTCAGGGTTGTGTGGTTGGAGCAGGGATGGAGAAGGCACTGATGCTGCCTTGGATTGTTGTTGTTCTGTGAGGATCACTCTCTGCCTGAGGACACCCTTTCCTCCTCCTGAGCAGGCAGGCTCTGTGGGCTTAGGTGGTGAGCCCAGTTTCAGCCCAGTTCCCACCCTGGACATCATGTTTTCCTTGGCAGAGTGAAGCAGTGTTAACATCTGAGCTGCAGGGAGACACCTGTAGCAAGGTTAGCTGCAGCACCTTGGGTCACCCAAGAGCACTCATCCAGCAATTCCTGCCTTTGCATGAGCACTGGAAACTGCTGAGGAGCTGGAGGTCCCAGCTGGATGGAGGAGCTGCCCTCTCTGCCTGCTCTCCACCAGGCACCCAGGCCTCAGTCTGTGGGGTGGGTGAAGAGGGAGCAGAGCTGCTGAGCAGCCCTGGTCTCCTTCACCTCTCTTTGGATGGAGGCTGCACCCATCCTGTGTACTTGAAGACTACAGAGGGGAAAAAAAAACCAAAGCTCCTGAGTGGGAGGGAGAGAAAACCTCAGCCAAGTCTGGATCATTACAGAACATTTGGTGCAGGATGTAAGCAAATAATCCAGCCTGACACCATTAGCTTGTGGCAGATGCTGAGTTCTCCATTTTGAGTGGCTCTGGCAGGAAGGGGCTGACTCTGTACCCTTCATTCATCTCACCTGATGTCCTGTCTGACACACTGTGAGCTCCTACACCAGCACAACTTCTTCCAGAGCTGCTCTGGGCTCAGTGTAGCTGCAGCACAGCATCACCTCTACACCTCAAGGCACCTATTGCTGAAGCACCAGGACCTGCCTCTGTGGGGATGCTGATGCCTCTGTGCTGGCCAGGGACGGGGAAGCAGAGCTAGTTTCCTTAAGCTCTCTGCTTTGGAGTGATCCCTGCCTAGGTTTGGGTTTCCCTCCTGTTGGATGCAGGCTGCTGCTGCCCAGGAGAGCAGAGGAGGAGCAATGAGCTCCCTCCTAATCCTCCTCCAGCTCTCCATCTTGCCAGGCAAATAGCCTCCTGCTATAAGTTTTAATTAAAACAAGTCATTTCAAAGGGAAGAAACCCTGCCAAGCCTTTGCAAAGCTGGCTCTGATTGAAATTTCAGTGCAACTGATAAATCCTGGGTAAAGGTGCAATAAATAATCAATAGCTGTTTTAATAAGTATTTAATCAGCTGTTAAAGGTACAATGGTTACAAAGTCTACCAGGTCAGCACAGAGCTGATAGCTGTGGCTCAGAACCAGCTGTCCTACATATTATTCATGCCTATAGAAAGCTGAAAAATCTATTCATTAGAGCCTTAAATCCTTCCTAGTAAGTGTGATAAAGGGATGACCTAGGGCTGCAAGGGGAGATCCAAACAACAGCCCCTGCAGCAGCAGCACTGCTCCTCAGCCTGCCTCTCTCCTCCAAACCCTGCACAGCTCCTGGCACACACATGTGCACTCAGGATGGAGCTGAAAGGGTTCCCTGTGGGGCAGGACATGGCTCCCATATGGCAGATCCCTGACGTGTGTAGACTGTCAGAGACTGGTCTGGGTTGGAAGGGACCCTAAAGATCAACCTTCCTGCCCTGGGCAGGGACACCTTTCTCTAGATCAGGTTGCTCAAAGCTCCATCCAAGCTTGCCCTGAACACTTCCAGGGTTGGGGCATCCACAACCTCTCTGGGCAACCTGTGCCAGTGTCTCATTGTCTCCCAGTGAAGAATTTCTTTCCTGATACCTAATCCAGATCTCCCATCTTTTGGTTTAAAGCCATTCCCCCTTGTCCTATCAGTACAGGTATGTGTAGATGCTCCTCACGCTGCGCTCATGATGTTCTGCCTCCACACCAGCTTTGGAGGCAGTGTTCTCTCCCATCTGCTTGATCAAGGCAAAGGGTCTCCTTGGGACAAGGCAGACAAAAGCTGTTCCACCATGGATCAGTACNAGAGCACTGGCCCAGGCTGCCCAGGAGCCTGTGGAGTCTCCTTGTCTGGAGCCATTGCAGAGCTGCCTGGACACATTGCTGTGTGAGCTGGTCTAGGTGATCCTGCTCTGGCAGGGGGGTTGCACTAGCTGATCTTTCTAGGGCCCTTCCAACCCCTGACATACTGGGATTGTGTGATACTGTGATACCAGCAGTGCAGTGTGACAGTGTCCTGCTTTTGGTTGCCATCCAAAGCATCCTTAGCTCTCAGTCCAGAGCTGAATTCCTTTGAACACAAGGATGTCTGTTGAGCACTGCTCAGGATTTTCAGGCTGGTATCAGCCCTGAGAGGATTAAATCTGGGGTTCCACTCCCAAGTTAACAACACTGCATTTAAAACATGAGAGTCCTGACAGCCTGTGAGGCCACAAAAGATATCCCACCCTCAGTACAGAGCTAGAAGGAAGAACCAGGGCATCTTCTGAAGCCTCTGTGGGTCAACTCCCTGGGTCTCACCCTACAAGAAGGAGTTCCTCTGTAGTTCTCTGACCATCTCCTTGAACATGGGCTCCCCACACACACTGAACTCTTCTGGACTGCTCCTCCATGAAGATAGTTTTTAAATGAAGGTGTTTTTCTCCTTAAAAAAAAAGCAAGTTAGAATCCTCCTCTGATTGCAGAATATGCAACAAGTAGAATTTCCAGGAGTCTCTGCTTCTAATCACCTTGGAAATCTCTAGTGAACAGACTCACATTCTTTTTGACAGCAGCAAAATAAATTCTAAAGGTCAATTGAATCAGATAAGCCCAGCCTGGCAGCACTTGCAGATGCACAATTCCATGGCTAACATTAAGGTTATGTTCCAGAAGAGAAACCAAATTCTTTGGAGGAAAGAATCTTTACAAGAAAAAAAACCACAACCAACCCAAAACAAAACAGGCAAGCAAATGAAAAGGAAACAGCAATTAACTAGAATGTCATCTATAATCCCACTGGGGCAAGAACCTGATGATTACCTACTGGGCTATGGACAATGCCACATGTATTAATCTAATTAAAGTCCTTTTCTAGAGGCATCAGAAGTCAGCTCATTAGTGTGTTACCCAGCTGCTCATTAATGGTTGGCCAAGACTAATTTCTTGAGAATTACTCTTTAATTCTTTATCACTCACAGCCTGACAGGCAAACACAGTGTTCCCATCCCCCCACTCTCCCACTCCCACACAGTGGAGAGAGGTTCTCCTCAGCCACCTCTTCTCACAGCCACTTCTCACAGACTGCTAGGGTTTGGAAGGGACCTCTGGAGATCATCTAGTGCAACCCCTGCCAGAGCAGCAGAACCTAGAGCAGCTTGCACAGGATGTGTCCAGTTGGGTTGGGAATCTCTCCAGACATGGAGACTCCAGCACCTCCCTGGGCAGCCTGGGCCACTGCTCCAGCACCCTCAAAGCAAAGAAGTTCCTCCTCCTGTTCAGCTGCAACTTGCTGGCTGCTAGTTTGTGCCCATTGCCTCTAGTGCTGTCCCTGGGCACCCCAGAACCAAGCCTGGCCCCAGCCTCCTGCCCCCCACCCTGTAAGGATTGCTAAGCACTGCTCAGCTCTCCCCTCAGGCTGCTCTGCTCCAGGCTAAGCAGCCCCAGCTCTCTCAGCCTCTGCCCAGCACAGAGCTGCTCAAGTCCCCTCAGCATTTCAGTGTCCCTTCTCTGTGCCCTCTCCACAAGTTGCCTGTCTCTCTCAAACAGAGGAGCCCAGAACTGAACCCAATGCTGCAGCTGTGGCCTCCCCAGGGCAGAGGAGAGAGGGAGGAGAAGCTCCCTGGCCCTGCTGGCCACACTCTTGCTGCTGCAGCCCAGGATGCCATTGGCCTTCTTGGCCCCAAGGGCACATTGCTGGCTCCTGGGCACCCTGCTGGCACCCGGACACCCAGGGCTTGTTCCACTGAGCTTCCTAGCAGATCAGCTCCTAACCTGTCCTGCTCCATGGGGTTATTCCTCCCCAGGTGCATCACCCTGCACTTGCCCTTGTTGAACCTCCTCAATACTAGAGGAAAACAAGTGCCTGACAGAGAAACATGTTCTAGGGGTGACTGAGGTAGGAGTCAGGGAAGGGCTCCATGGGCTCCCCTGCCCCAGCTCTCACTCCATCAAGGTGCAGTCTAAACCCCAGCAGCAGCAGCATCCCAGAACCAGCAGCTTACCCACCTCAGTCCAAACGGCAGCACCTCTGTGGAAGCTGAGCATGCCCAGAGACACCCTCCTGAAGCTCTCAGATGACCAAGAGGAACATTGTAAGCACTTCACTAGCTCCCCACAGCCCTCAGCTTTGCTTACTGTACCTGCTGTCCTTATCAGAGAGTCCATAGAGAAGCCAGGCTGTGCTTGGATGTCAGATGCCAGAGCATGGTCCAGGTGCTCCTCCCAAGCTCCACCACTTCTGCACTACAGCCCTGCTTAAAGCCAGCCACCTGACATCACCCTCAAAGCAAAGAAGTTCCTCCTCCTGTTCAGCTGGAACTTGCTGGCTGCTAGTTTGTGCCCATTGCCTCTAGTGCTGTCCCTGGGCACCCCAGAACCAAGCCTGGCCCCAGCCTCCTGCCCCCCACCCTGTAAGGATTGCTAAGCTCCCTGTGAGGGCTCTTGACTTGATGTTCCTTAAGGAACACTCCCCAACACCCCAAGTGGCTTTGGAACAGCAAAGGATTTATTTGTGAGGAAAAGCAGGCGAGCTTTCTGAGCTGTTAACGAAGTGCCAGCCTTGCTGCTGCTTTCTGCATCTCCTGCAAGTGGCAGAGAGGTAAGCAGGTGTGCTGGAAGAGTGGGGCTCCCAGGCTGGCTGCACAAGGGCCTCCTGAGCTGTCAGCTCCGTGCTCACCTCCTCAGACACAATCCCTCTACGGGGTGGCCTCAGGAGCACTCTCAAGTTCCAGCCCTGGGCCGTGTCTCACCCTACATGGTGCAGGCTCTGTGAGAAGGACATGCTGAAGTAGGGGGAAAGTCTGGTCACAGAATCCCAGCATGGTTAAGGTTGGAAGGGGCCACCAGAGCTCATCTAGTCGAAGCTCCCTGCTCTGGCAGGTCTCCTAGAGCACATTACTCAGGATTGTGTCCAGATGTTCTTTTGAATCTCTCCAGGGAAGGAGATTCCACAACCTCTCTGGGCAGCCTGGCCCAGTGCTCTGCACCCTCACAGTGAAACAGTTCTTCCTCATCTTTAGGTCAAACTTCCTGTGTTCCAGGTCATGTCCAGGTCATTGTCCTATTGCTTGCTGGCACCATTCAGAAGAGCCTGGCTCCATCCTCTTGAGACCCTCCCTTCAGATACTCACATCCATTGACAAGATCCTCTCAGCCTCCTCTTCTCCAGGCTGAACAAGCCCAGATCCCTCAGCCTTCACTGTTTTCATAGAATCCTAGAATCACAGAATCCTAGACTGGCCAGGTTGGAANGAGGAGCCCAGAACTGGATGCAGTACTCCAGATTCAGTTTTCCTGAGGCCCTTCTCCTTAGTTAGCTCTGCTGGTGTCTTTCAAGCAGACATCGTGCATCTTGATGCCACAGCTTCTTTAACATGCCACTGCTGCTCTCTTCCCACCCAAACAGGTGCTGCTCATCCCATAGGTTGTGCTGTGCTCCTGGGGCTGTCCCTGCCTACTCCAAGCCATGAGGGCTATGGCTTGCAACGAGCAAGTCAAGGGTTTCCACACCACCACCTGCTTCCTGCTGCTGGGGGGTTTAGCAAAGCCCAAATTCCAGGAGGATCCCATGAGTGCAGTCAACACCCACAGATCAAAGAGGTCCCTCTGGGATCCTGAGCAGACTCTTCCTCCAAAATGCTTCTCTAGAAAGAGAAAGAGCATTTCCCCTAGAGAGAAAACCAGCTGATTGTCCCCCCCACTCACCACAGGACCTCATGCCAAGGTATCACCAAAGTCAGACTCTTTGACACACTAACTCTCAATTCTTGAGCAGCTGAGGCTTTTGACAAGCTCCTTTTCCCTCTCAGAGTTATCAGCTGATTGCCTTTCACAATTACTTCAGACACTTTAAATACACAGAATGACATCAGTGATTAAGAGCCATGTCTCTGTAAAGCTGCTGGGATGTGGGCTCCTGCTTCCCTTGCACTGGGATCTTGTGAGGCTTGGTCCTCTAAACTCCACCTCTGAGGCTCCCCAGAGCCTTCCCACAGGCACAGCATCTCAGATGGAGGGATGCAGCCTGCAGGGATGGCAGAGGGAGACCTGGAAAGGAGCTGAGCTGCTCGAGGTGACTGCTAGAGCAAGATCTATGCTGGGAGCCATTCCTTTTCCTCCTGAAAAAGAATATATCCTGCTCCTCATCTCCTGGGCTTTGCCTCTCCAGTGGTATGTGGGTGCAAACACTCCAGGAAGGCCTGGCTGCCTGGAGGGGACACCTGCTCCCTGTGCTGTGCCAGCCCTGCAGGTGACTGATGCTCTCTGCTGATGTTCCCACTAGAGGCTTTGGGTTAAAGCCAGAGAGAAAAGTGTTCTGTGCTCTCCTTCTCCATCAGTACTGGCATGCCAGTCTTGCACACTGTGATTCTGTCTGATGGCTCAGGAGTGCAGGGACTCTCACAGCTCCCAACAGATGCACTTTTCATCCCTTCAGACTCTGCCAGCCCTTCTCTGGGATAGCATCATCCTTCCCTTCCCATGGAGTGAGCTGAAGACACAAATCCCTTTCTTTTCAGAACACAGAAAGATTAGTAACCCATCATTGTTTGTTGATTATGGCCATTCTTTTCTGTAAATGAAGTTTAAAAGTCATTAAAAGATTTGTCAGCTGTGACTTATGAGCCCTTCTTGCTGGAGGGGAGTGAAGCAGTGACAAATTCCCACCACTGCTGGATCATCTGTTATGTGGGAGAAGTTGCCACGTTCCAATTACCAGAGACCCACTGCATGTGTAAACCAAAAGCAACTCAGATATCCTGCCCAGCTGCTGGGGCCATTAGTCAGAGCTGATGAGGTTCACTGCCACAGCATCAGGCAGGGAGGGAAGCAGGAATAACTAACACTTTTGCATGTGTGCAGGACATCCCTGGCTGTGCAGGATAGCCCTGTACAGGACATCCCTGGGCAGGGCATCCCTAGCTGTGCAGGACATCCCTGAGCAGGGCATCCCTGGCTTTGCAGGACATCCCTGGGCAGGGCATCCCTAGCTGTGCAGGACATCCCTGGGCAGGGCATCCCTGGGCAGGGCATACCTGGCTTTGCAGGACATCCCTGGGCAGGGCATCCCTAGCTGTGCAGGACATCCCTAGGCAGGGCATCCCTAGCTGTGCAGGACATCCCTGGGCAGGGCATCCCTGGCTTTGCAGGACATCCCTGCCTCTGCAGGACATCACTACTGTGCAGGACATCCCTGGCTACTGAATGTGGCTTTACCAACATTAATTATGCCTTGAGCCCAGCTCTGGGTAGGTGAAGCCACCTTTCTCATCCCAGCCAGCAGAGCTTGGCATGACCCATTTGCCTCTGCTCTGGGATGAGGTGTTTCCCCATCCATCATCCTGATGAGGCATCCAGTTAAAGCCAAACTTTTCTGCCAGGGCTGTGGCCAGTGCTGGTACCAAGCTCTCCCTGGCTCCATGGGGACCCTGCAGCTCCTCACCAACAGAGGCTGCTCAGCCTTGCCCTTCCCATGGGATGCTGAACAGCTTCCCTGCACCTGACAAGGCACTTCTGCCCCTCACCCACATTGGCCTCCCAAATACCCCAGGCAAGTCAGGACCAAGCTACTGGCCCCTGCCTCATGGCAGGAAGGTAGAAGTTCTGCAAGTGTCTGTAGCATCCTTTCTCTAAGCCTTGCCCTGTGTGAGTTACACACAAAGCTGATGCCTACCAGCAACTTCCAGTGCTCATCCCCTGCTGGGGAAGGGCATGCACCACATGTCACCAAACTGTCTGGGGGATGTCAGGGGAACACCAAAGAGCTTCTTGTTAACACAACAGCTCATAAACTTAATTAGATGACATTAAATGGCAATTTGGTCCTCATCACACTTAACCTCCTCAGTGAGAGGGCTAATGGCCCATGGAAGTTTACTGCCTGTTTGGCTTTAATTTGTTGGGCTTGGTGAAGGCAAACCTTGCTTTGCCAAGCAATAAAATCTTTGGGATGAGCTTCTCCCCAAGCCTTTCTCTCTCAGAGCCCATTGGAGGTGTCCTGGAGGAGCTGCAGCAGAGCAGGGACACGGCACTGCTTGTTGTGGGGCTGCCACACATGAGCAGACTGATGTGTCAGGAGCTCTGCATCCTGCTCCTAGCAGTGGCCAACGCCTAACCACTGCCATTAAGGCCAGCAGAGAGGACTTATGTGCCTGCTAGGTGCAAAGAACAGCCTCTGAGTCCCCTGAAGCCCATGGTGACATCCTCAGGGGCAGGCTGATCATCTTTCCCTCACCCTCCCTGGCTCTGCTCAGAGCCTGTTAATGCCTCTTGATCCTACAGAACCCTCTCAGATCTGAACTTTGATCAGCACATCTACCATCCCTGATCCACAGATCTCTGGAGACTCACCCCAGGCAGTGTGACTTCCAGCTGCTGTTTGCTTTCCTGGCTGCTTAGGACATCTTTGACTATCAGCAAGAAGTGTGAGCACAAACAGATCTGTCTGGACATGGCTGCTCCACAATTACTCATCCTAACAGTAGCAGTCATTGGAAAAGCAAAAGAAGAAGAAGAATGATTTCATTTTCATAACCTTGAGTGCCCCCTGCCCTGCCTGGATGAGTTTGCCCACGTTAGTGTCATCCCCCAGGAAGGCATCAGCACATTGCTCCTGCTGCAGAGGGCACCATGCATCCTCCACGTGCTCTTAGCATTCGGACACCCAGGGCTTGTTCCAGTCTGATGGATGAGGAACCTCCCCAGGCAACCTGCTGTTGACCCTGCCAGACAAACCCTGGGCAAGCAGCCCATGCTTGCTTCCTCTGGGCACTGCTCAGCTGCAGCTGCTAAATGAGCTGGGTGCAAACTGTGCTGCTCTGCTCCAGCAGCAACCTGGTGAGAAAGGAGGAGGTTGCTCCTGCCATGGCTGTGCTGACAGCCCAAGCCTGAGCACTGGCTCCTGGATGACCTTAAATGAGGAATTTCAGCTGGTCTGTGAAACCTTCACAGTTCACTGTGGTGAGATGTCCTAGTTTGAGTCAGAACAAGCTACTCCATGCCATAGATGTCAGAGCATAAAACTGAGGGGCAGTCCCTGAAACTCCCACACCAAGCTTGGCCCTTGGGGTCCCTTCCATAAAGCCTCAGACCCAAGCAAGGCAGGAGCATGATTAGGCTATTGAGCACCTAATTAACAGCCAATACGAAAAAGGAGAAGTTTGGGCCTCTGTGTTCCCTGAAGTTTGAGCACCTGAGCCATCTGAGGTGGTGGA